>RJWM01032600.1:0-21319 GCA_004363535.1 Dasyprocta punctata | reverse complement strand
TAATATTCCTGAATTGATAAACCTTGCGTGTCTATGTCTGTCAATATGATCAACCCCTATGAAGGTAACGATATGTAATATTGTAACTACTGTCAAACTTCAACCACCTCAGAGTGTAAACCTACAGTGTAATTGTATCAGATCTGTCGTTGTTGTTGTTTGTCTTTCATGCTTTTTGTTTCTATCTTCTGTGTCTATTGTCTTTTAAATAAAAAAAAATTTAAAAAAAAAAAGTAAATACGTGATTTTCCAGAGCCAGAGAGTAGGAGAAAGTGAATAGGTGTGTAGTGGAGAAATTGGAAATGACTCCTAATAGTTTAGAGTTTCTTTCTTGGGTGGTGGAAATGCTCTAAAATTAATTATGGTGATGGCTGAACAACTCTGAGAACATACTAAAAGCCACTGGATTATATACTTTAAATAGATTGATTGTATCATATCTCAATAGATATGCATTTTTTAGAGTATAAGGGCTCCAGGTTCTCCACATCCTCACCAACATGTTATTGTCCATCCTTTTTAACTATAGCCATCCTACAGGATATGAAGTTGTGTCTCATTTGGGTTTAATATGTAGCTTTTCGAAATCTAATGAATATTGAGCATCTTTTCACATACTTATTTGCAATTTACATATTTTTCTTGGAGAAATATCTAATTTATCTATTTTTAGTTTTGTTGCTTATGCTTTTGGTGTCAAATTTAAGAACCCACTGCCAAATCCAAGGTCAAGAAACTTTATCCCAACATTTTCTTCTAAGAATTTTAGAGTTTTAAAAGCAGTTGTTTTTAAAGACCAAACATTAACGTGCCTTTTCATTTCAAATGTCTCATGATTTTTCCACAATCCTCTTGGGCTTCAGCATGTAATTACCATAAACTGAAAACCTTTCTGCCTTGACCAAGATTGACTCTAAAAGTGGAAAACCAATAAATACTGCTTTGAGAATCAAAGCTTAACAATATAAAAATAGTGAAGCAATGAGACCACTTGAGATATTTTAGGAGGAAAATGTGACATGAAAAGAGGAAGCTAAGGACAGAAAGATTTCTTGTGACTTTAATATAAAAGACACAAAATGGATCCCTAGTATTGCACAATAAAATAAAATGACATACAGAGGAGGGATTCTGTTCCCTGATAGTTCTAGTTCCACCTACTTTTAATTCTGACCTAGCCTGACTTTTCTTGAGCTTTTCTGAGCACAAGAGTAAAAATAGATCTCATCTTCCCCCCCATCAAGTTTCTTTATTTTATGAGGACAACCTACATTCTGAGTGTAATTTGCCCAATATTTTTAAGCTACAAAAACCTCATCTGATATAATAATCTTCCTCAGCAGAACACTGTGCCCTGTCTTGAGTCACAGATGCTGGCTTTTCCAGTCCTGGGGATTCAAGTCCAACCACCAACTTGTTGAATCCAGTTTCTTATGCAATGATAACCTAGTTATTAACACAGGAATAAAAAATGCTATCTCCTACTTCTTTTCATATTTTCTTCCATCTTCTACACCTATGCCCCCACTTTTATATAACTTTATACATATATAACTGGAATAACATGTTTTTGTGAGTTTGTATCATTCTTTGTTCTTTACTCTTTTCCCTCCTCCTTGGTGGCATCGTGTCTGTATCTTATACATGGTACATAGGGCAGAGATTCTTCGCGGTCTCCTAACTTTCACATCTCTGTGCACCAAAATTCTGTTAGTCAATCACTGTCAATATTGATATGTGTGTGTGCATGCTGAGAATCAAATCCAAGTCAAAACCAGGACCTTATGCATGCTAGGTATGCACTCTTTCCTACTGAGCTATACTCATAGACCTGTACTCTTTTTATGGTCTTTTCAGAAACAATCCCATCATGTTCTCACTTCATCTCCTTCCTCTGATTGCTAACTAACCTCTCTGAAGTTGTAGGATGCCGGCTGTGTTAGGCCACAGAGCTTCAAGTACAGGGGGAACCAAGGAAGACTTCTATACACTTAAGAATAACTCACATACTGAGCATTTGAAGAAATAAGTGCAGGCATATTACCCTATTTTATGCTTACAACATACTTTAGGAGTAATTTTTATTCTTCATTTGATATATAAAGACATGACTTGTCACTCACTAAGTATAATAACTATAAAAGCACTATACTGTACTCTCTAGTTCTGGGATAATGTTCACTTTACTTACATTTTCAGTCTGGGGAGTATTGTATGATTGCCTGTATGAGAAAGAATATTAGGTTACAAAGCAAAGTATATGCACAAAACCAAGAAATAAAACACATAAAAGGTGACAATACTACAGGCAGCAAAAACTCCAGGTATTGCCTATTTCCTCTAACCATACGAATCTTTGAAACAATTCCTAGCTAGCTTGGTTCCTGACAAATATTAGCAGTAGTGAGATGTAGAAAATGTGGGAAACAGTCAGTGGAGTGATGCCCAACCTGGCCTTATCACAGGCTTCCAATCCGTAGTAGAATAGTAGCAGAAAATGATAAGGATGGAGTTCATTCTCAGGGAACAAGTCAGCCAGAATTCTAGTTCCTCCTCTTCTCAGCATCTATCAAGTACCATAGTGGGAAATCTGGTCTAAAATCACTCTCCTAGTCTTAACTATCAGCTCCACACCCCCATGTACACTTTATCAGAAATTCACTATGTGAGGATCTCTGAAGTTCTATTATTACCTCTGAAATATGAAGTTTGGTATTGTGGCTTAGATTAAAATATCCCCAAAAGTTCATGGGGGTGCTATATACATCAGTGGATTCATTCATTGATGAGTACAGGAGCTGAATGTTCTTTTACAATGTGGGGCCTGGTGGAAGGTAGGTCACTGAGGGGTAAACCTGGAAGCCTGTGTTTTTGTTCCTGTTATAGTGTACTCATGATAGCCCCCACTTAAGCCTCACGTAATCATGGATGAGACTGAGTCTGGCATTTGTGATTGGCTTGCTCTCTGGCTCTGGGATTGATGGTATGACTGCTGCACCCACCAAGGGACCAAGCTGGCATACAGCATAAGGGCGGGGAAGAAGGCGTGTCTTCCCTCTCTCTCTGGTTCATGACTTGCTGTTTGCAGCTGGCCCTCAGCCATGCCACCCTGCCTTGCAGCCAGCTAAGTATGAACTGAAACCCCCAAGAACTGTAAGAAATAAATCTTTCCTTCCTTCATTTTGAGTGTCAGGTATTTTGTCTCAACAACCTTTTTCTCAACAAGAGAAAAGCAATGAGACAGTCCCTAACTTCTCCCTTCTCTCCCTGCTTCCTGGCTGCCATGGTATTTCTGTACTTGAACCCCACTGACTATAGACTGAACATTCTAAAAACCTTGAGCCAAAATAACCTCTTCTCTTTAAGTTGTGGGTGTTGGATAATTTTTTCCAGTGACAAGAAAGTGACTAGAACATTTGTGGTGGAAAAGAATATAACCTTTTGTTGAGGACATTTGTCACAGCTCTACTTCTTCCTTATATTTGTAATCGTCAAGTGTTGCATGCTGACCAACAATTGCTGTCATCACATTTCATCAAGTCAGTTTCCTACTGATAGCTGTAGTGTTTACAATGAGATTGATTAGCTCAATAGTAAGCACTGCAACTTATATTAAAGCTATTCCATCATGGGTCATCCTGCAGCCATTACTTCTCTTGAGCAGTAGCATATATGATATTGATTTGACTATTTTTTTCTTTTTGCAGTGCTTGGGATAGAACCCAGGGCCTTGTGCATACTAGGCAAGTGCCCTATCACTGAGCTACATCCCCAGTCCTTTATTTTTGAGACAAGATCTCTCTAAGTCTCCCAGACTGGTCTCGAACTTGAGATCCTTTTGTGTCAGTTTTCCAAGTAGCTGGGATTACAAGTCTGTGCCACCATGCTTCCAAAAAATAATTCTTCTTGGCTTAATTCCATTTTGCAGTCACCAGACTTGCTTCCTCTACCTTTTCTGTCTAGTATTCTCCTCATAAGCTTCACAAAGCATAACCCCAAAGACTTCAGCAGCAACTGTGGAATTTTTCTATGTATCTGATGTGTTCATGTTTCTTCCCTGTTCCCTCTGAATTGCTCACCAGAAAGTCAGGTGCCATGTAGTGAGAGCACTTAATCAGCCCTAATTGAGGGGCCATGTGGCAAGAGGCTAGTCTTCCTGTCATACTAAGACCTTTTGCCAAGAGCCATGCAAGGAAGACACCTGGGATGTGAATTTTACAGACTCAGTCAGGTCCCTAGATGAACACAGCCGATCTCTGGGATGTGACCTAGTGAGCAACATAGAACCAGTGCAGCCCAGCTAAGTGTCCCCAAACTCCTGACCTACAGAAACTGAGAAATAATAAATATTCACAGTTTAAAGCTGTCAAGTTTTAAAGCAATTTGTTACACAGAAATAGTTGAAGCACATACAGTCAAATGTATTAGTTATCAAGAGAAACACTAATTACAATAACAAAATACTACTTCAGATTGGTATCCCTATAAGATCTAGAAATTCTAATCCTGGATATAAACACCCACTTCTCTTGTGAGACCACAAGAAACATATGATGTTTGTGGTACTGGAGTAGAAGCAAAATGAGTGTCCATCAATAGACAAGCAAGCAGATAAAACAAAGTATGTTTTAGCAGTAGGAGCTACAGATTAGCTGTGGACATAACAATGCAACTGGAAGGGCAAAATAAAACTTTAACAGTTGGAATTCTTCCATTGGAGACAAGCCATATATCTAGACTTCTTGGGCTGAGGGCATAACAGCCACACTCTTCTCTCCTCAGCCCAGGTGAATGGTTATAAGGAAGGGAGGGAACAGAAAGTGGCCAGGAAGGATAAAGGGAGCTTGGGGTTGTCTATTGTTTTACTGTATTCCTTTGCCCCTCTGTTCCTTACTTTAAAAAAGGTCTTTGTACACCTGGATACTGTAAGACGGTGGTTTCTGTCAATATAAGGTCCTCCATCTCCTCAAGCTAGGTTTAAGCAAAGCCTTTCCTTTGCACCAGACATAGCCTCCCGTGGTCGGTTTGGGGGTAGTGAGCAAATGGACCTGAGTAACAAGGATTGACTTTACAGGGACAAGGCTGAGGGATTTTTTAAGTATGAAAAAGGTTGAGATATAAAATAGAACATCACTTAGGTATGTTAAAATCATAATGCGCAGACTTTTGAGTAAAGTGTAATACATCGTGGCAGACAAATGCTCCCAAGGCAACAAATAGAAAAGGCTATATTAATTATAAAAACTGTCTTGTGGATATCAGAAAGTTATGGAAGAAATAAAGACAAGATGAAGTGAAGTCTTGGGAACAAAGAATCATTATGAGAAAAGATAATCTCCAGGAGTTGTTATCCTAGAAAAATCTTCTGCTCTAGGTACCAACTTGTCATTAGCCTTGATCCAAGCAGACAGTCTCTATTGGGGGAAAATGAGCTAACAAAGTTTCCCATGGTTGATACCTGAGTGGAGTGGCAGTTGGAAACTTAAGGAACTCCAAACATACAGCTGTTTTTCCCCACAGGACATTTCCTGTGTTCTGAAGTTAGGTGGACTGAGAACTAGAACAAATCCTCTAACACACAAAGTGAAATTTCCTACACTCTGTGGTGCTTAGGGAACAAAGACACTCCAGCAGTAGAAACCAGTATTAAGCTCACAGAGCCCTGCCTCCCTGCTGTAGTCAGGGGTTACAAGGAGAACAATTGCATACAGGATGCAGAATTTATAATACTGTTTTACAATGGTCACCCAGAGTTAAACACAAGAAAGTGCAGGAAATCTGTCCACAACACTAAAGACCCAGAATATTTAGCCAAGGGTCTGGATCCCACAGCAATGTCCTGCATGAGTCCAGCTGAAGACCCAGAGCCCAATGACAATGCCTCCCACAAATCCAGCTGGAAATCTAAGAGTCCACGATAAGGACGCACGCAAGTCTGTTTTACTGATCTGCACTGGGAAGGCCCAAAAGTCAGCGGTGGAAGCTAGAAAGTCTATGCCAGCGGGGTGAAGGAGCTGTGCTGTAGATTGTGGGTTCTATACTGGAGCCAAGAAATCACACTCAAAATAAGGACCAGGGCTGCCCTGAAAAGTACCACAGCCATCCTCAGCGACAACAAGGTCCCAAGCTCCTCTGACGACGAGAACAGCTGAGTACATGCCAGGAAGCCAGCGTGATGAGCTTCTCCTGGAGATTAAGCAGCAAAATCTTCCCCTCAGGAGCCAAGAAGCAATGCTCAATGTAAGAGCAGAGCTTCCCCAAAGTGAACCACAGCCACTCTCAGCAACAAGGTCTCAAGCTCCTCTGATGATAATGGCCGAATCCATATTGGGGAAGCCAGTATGACAAGCTCCACCAGGAGAACCAGTGGCTCGAAACAGCAACACAGGAGAACCCACAATGCCTCGCTCTTCTTCTCCACATCTCTATTTATGCTGGTGACTTTCCTCAGGTGGGCCATTTACACTCAGTACTATGCTGATTTAATTCAGTTGGTGTTAAATTGACCAGCTGATCAGTTTTTAATCCGTAACACTTCCCTTCAAAACATTTGCCATATTTTAAAGCTACCTGCAGTAGGACACTAAATAATTAAACAGACATCCTCTGAGGAGAAAAACAGAACCTCTCACAGTTTTTCACAGGTTATGAAACAGAGGCCCAATGGGATTTTAACCAAAAGCTGGAAAGATCAAACTTCAGAATGGAAAAAGCTAATTGTAGACCAAATCTTAATAAAACTCCAAAACAGGCCTAACCAGGCTTAACTCTGACTGGATTGTGACCAGTGCCTCAACCTAAAGGCCTAAAAACAGAAGTAAGAACCACTTTTGTTAAATAGTAGCCTTACATACAGCATCTGTTGTTCTCAAGGGGCTTTTATCCATTGTTCAACATATACTGAAAAATTACTAGAAATGCAAAGTGAAAGGCCATATGACAGTTTTTAGTTACTAGAATTAAAATTTAGAATAATCAACTTATCAAGAAAAAGTTTCATCATTTTGGAGGTCTCAGTTCATGCTCAGTTGGCCCCACTGCTTTGGACCTGTGGTGAGGCAGTGCATCATGAGAGAAACACGACAGAAAAACTTGTCTCACTGAACCTGATAGTAAAAATGGTGTAGAGGTATAGGTTAGAGTCCCATTATTCCTTTCAAAGTATACCTCCAATCACCTAAAGATCTCCTATAAGGTCCCAACCTTTTTTTTTTTTTTTTTTTTTTTGTGGTACTTACTGGGGATTGGTCCCAGGGACCCAGGGAGTCCCTAGCTATATTGCCAACCCTTTATAATTCTTATTTTGAGATAAAGTCTCACTCAGTTGCCAAGGACAGGCTTGAATTTGCAATCCTCCTGCCTCTACCTCTAGAGTAGTTAGGATTACAGCGAGGCTCTTAAATTTCCACCACCTCTTAATAGCTTGAGGCCAGCAACCAAGATTTTTAACACATTGGGCTTTGACAGAAAGGCCAGATACAAATTATACCAATGACCAATAATGAAGACAAAAAGTAGACAGTATAAAAGATACATAAATTTCCTAGATTATGGAGTTAGTGATAGGAATTTTAAAAGAACTTTGATTAATATTATTAAGAAAGTAAAAGATGGGTGAATTAGATGAAAGTATGGAGATTTTCACCAACAAGACCAACATGTCCAAAAAAGTATTGAATGTAATTTTCTGGAATGATGACAAGGTTCTAATCTTAATGGTGTATGAAATACACAGGTACATGCATTTGTCAGATTTCATGTGTACACATAAAACTTTGTGCAGTTGACTTTATGTGAATTTTACTTCTTAGGGAAAAAATTAAATACATCTTGAAATACAGTATAATTAATGATATGCATGCTAAACTACTAAAGGAGAATATTAATGTCTGTGATTTAGTTTGAAATGCATTTTTTAAAAAGATTGGTGGGTGGAGGAAGGGGTGGATAGATTCATCAATTAAAAAGCAAGCTCAGTAAAATGCTAATGACAGAGTTAAAAACTATAGGTGTTCTCTATAGGTAAAATTCAACTGTGCTATATGTTTTAAATTATATAATAAAATGTGGATATATAAAGATATTATGAATAATACATTAATAAGTTTGACATTTGGATTTAATAGTGGAGAATCTCCTCAAAAAATTCACCTATCTAATATAGCAAATTAAAATAGTACATTAGATTACTTGACATTCCTTCAAAATATACAGCCTAATTTACCTCCCTTGAATATGGGCTGAACTTAATGACTTTCTTCTAGTGAATTATAAAAATCAGAAATAGCAGTTCCAACTTCAAAGATTTGATCATAAAAGGCACTGTGGCTTCCTCTTGCTGGCTCCCTTAGATCATCTGTTCTGGGAAAACCAGGTGTCATGTTACCCTGTAAGAGACTCATTAGTAAAGAAATGTGGCCAACCCCAAGCACTCAACAAGAACTGAGGCTCCCAACCAACAGCCACCAAGTGAGTCTGGAAGTAGATATCCTAGTCCATCCACAGCTCTGGATGTCTGTAGCCTTAGTGGCATCTTGACTGTAAACTCAGGAGAGACCCTGAGCCAGAAGAACCCAGTTAAGTTGTTTAAATTTCCAATCTGCAGACTCTTTGGAATGAGCAATGGCTTTTGCTATTGTGTTAAGCCCTAACTTCCTATGCAATTTTTATGTAATGGATTTCCAACACATATAATGGAATGGATAAATCTCAAAAATATTTTAACAGGGATGGGATTTAGCTCAGTGGTTCAAGCGCTTGTCTGGTAAGCTTGAGGTCATCAGTTCAATCCCTGGTACAAACAAACAAGCAAAAAGAAATTTAACAGAGAATCCAGACACAAAAATTACATATAATTCCATGTGTGTAAAGTACAAAAACAGGCAACAAAATTAATCATTCTCATAAATACAATAGAAGAAAAGAAACCACAAAACACTATATATAGATGATTCCATTTATACAATGTATTAAAAATGCAAAATCAACCTATGCTATTTAAAGTTAGGATAATGATCACCTTTTGGGAAATAAAAGGTATTAGGAGGAAGCACAGAGGTGGTTTCCAGGCTGCTGATCATGTTCTGCTTCCTGATGAGGTAAAAATCCATAGAACTGTATGCGTACATGCATTTTAATGCATGTATGTTAGCTTTCAAAAATATGTAAATATTTTTAAGAAACAAAAGAATATATATACATTCAAGCCAAAAATAAACATTTGGGGAAAATACACATAATTAAAAGATAGCAAAATGAGAGTGTGGAGGGGGCAATGGAAAACAGAAATAAATAATCTGTTCAGATGTTCCCATGCCTGGGTCAGTCCAGATAGCACACACAAGCCGATGTGAGTCAGAGATGTCCTCTGTCCTGTGGGATAAGGTCAAACATGTGTGGGCCAATTTTTTTAAAAATTCCAATACAGAGACCCACATACCATGTGTCTAAAAAATGAAAAGTTATAAACCAAGCTAACAAACAGTTGAAAATATATGTTCCATCTACTTACCTACACACACACACACACACCCCATAATGATCAGGAATGCCACATTCAAATTTAGAATCTTTATATTTTACCAGGTCCCCAACCCAAGAGCCTTTTTTTCTAAACCCAGCTAAGTTGTAATCAGTCAAAACAAACTCCCAATTCCACAAGTGGACACCCCAGGACTTCTAAATTCCACCCAAACCCCCCACATCCAAGTACCCTAAAGCCTGGGTGTGCACCCCAGTACCACAATCTTGAGTATGGATCAGAGGAAAAAGGACCACACAGGTCCCAAAAGCAGGCTGAAGCCATTTGAGTAGGAATTTCATAGTCTATTGTGCTACAACAGTGGTCTCGTGCTGCATAGGATCTGTGTAGGTATAAAATGGGCAAAACCCTTAGGCCCATGGACTCTTTGACTCATGGAAGGATACAGCCAAAGTGAACTTGCATGTAGGCCTGTTAAGAGCATCTAATAACAAATGTAAAGACAATACCAATGACAAGAATACCCTATTCTCTCATCCAACCCATCAATTTGAAGAGCAGACACTTGTGGTACACTTTCCATCACTGTGACAAAATACCAGACATGATCAATTTAATGAGGGAAAATATTTATTTTGGCCCATGGTTTCAGTCCATGATCACTTGGCCCTATTGCTTTGGGCCTGTGGCAGCACAGCACATCATGGTGGTATCACACAGCAGAAGAAGCTGCTCACTCATGGCCACTAGGACACAAAAGACAAAGACAATGGAGCCTGAAGCAGGAGGATCACAACTTTGAGCCCAGCATAGGCAACTCAGCAAGGCCCTGACTCAATATAAAAAAGGGCTGGGGTTGTAGGTCAGAGCAAAAGTCCTGAGTTCAAAATCCAGTGCTCTCAAGTGAACTAACTTCCTTCCACTAGATTCTGCCACCTCCCAGTAGCACCACAGGCTGGGGACTAGGCCTTCAACACAGGGCCCTTTGGGGGACACTTATCTAAACCACAGCACTTGCTCTGCACTTGCCAGCTCACAGAGTACTGTCACATACAATACTCTTCATCCCCACAGTCCTTCAGATCCTCACGTACCACCACTTGAGAGATGAGAAAAATGAGACAAAGTGACTTGCCTGAAATCATACAATTAAAAAATCAGCACAGCCCCCAGATTTCTAGGGAACTGATGGAGCTAAAAAAGAAAATGGAAATTATAAATATGCTGAAATGTTTGGGAAGAAAACCAGAATCAGGACAGAAAATTTAACACCAAATACAGAGCAGTTTCTGGGAAAAAGACTGAACAAAAACTACTCTGTAGAGTAAGCAACCTGGGCTGAGTCTGTTCCCACCCCAAACCACAAAATGAAGGGCTTCAACACATTTAAACAATCCCCACCCAAATTCCACATCAATTACATGGGGTGCCTGACCCCACAGCCCTCCTTCTCTGCACCACCCTGCTGAAAATACTTTATTAATGAGAGGGCAGCATAAAGCCATGGACTTCATCAATCCAAAGTGAGCAGCCTGGCACTAGCCACACATGAAGCCCGACCCTCCTCAACAAGGACCCACTAATTACCAGGATGCCTGGATCAGGTTCTAGGCAGGTATTTAGAGAACCACTGGCTGCCCCTCGCACAGATGCCTGTGAGGCTGTGGCTACAGCACTGTCTGCCTGAAGCCCTCATCTCCTTACCCCATCATCTCAGGACACCTCCTGCCACCTCTGCAGCCCCCGGTTCGGCAGCATCATGTCGCTCGCACACACCGCGGCAGAGTACATGCTCTCTGATGCCCTACTGCCCGACCGCAGAGGCTCCCACCTCAAAGGCCTGCGCCTGGAGCTGCCCCTGGACAGGATGGTCAAGTTCGTGGCCGTAGGCTTTCCCTTGTTGCTGATGTCCCTGGCATTCGCCCAGGAGTTCTCCTCCGGTAAGTTGCTTTTAAGACCTCACTTCATTGCACTGCTTGCACAGACTCAGGAGTGAAGCAGTTCCCACACTAGCAAGGTTTCACAACACTGGGCCAGATTACACAAGAAGCAGCCCATGGTACGAGTTTAGGCATCAGCAAAGCAGAGATGCCAAAGTGATTTCTAAATCACCTCCAAAATGGTACAATAAAAAATAACTAGCTGCATATCAGTTTCATGTACTTTGTGTCATTTCAATAATGAGTTTCATTCTGGTTTTCCTATAGATAAGAGACAGTGGGGCCCTAATATCTTTTCTGAGCCCGAGACGTCTTTGTCTTAGCCACACTGTTAACAAGTCTCTCATTTTCTCTGAACCTTGTTTCCAACTCCAAGGTTAGTAATTTGAGAGCACATATGAAGTGCCTAAGACAGCCTTATGCATAGAAGCTAGATAAATCTACTGCTTTCTCTCCACAAATTCCTGCTGCATACATTAACATACACACACATGTAGTGTTTCATGTGCTGAGTTAACTCGCAAATCCACTACCTCTATTAAAGAGAATGTGAACTTCCTAAGAACTGGAACCTCTGGTTTTCATTCTTTTTTTTTCTTTTCTTAGTTTCTGTTTTTTCACTAGTAACATTCATGATACATCATGATCACATTCCTTGTGGTATGAGAATGTAATCTTCCTCTCTTCCCTGCTCCGTCTTTTGGTCCTCTTCCCTTTTAGTATGGTGCATTTCCCACTGAGATATGTCAGCCTTCTGCTGCCTCTACATTCATCTGCAAGAGGGGGAAAGGTATTGGTTCCCCACTGTGCCCTTTTGGAGAATGATGAAAAAACAAAAAAGTCACAGACCTTCCTCCAAGCCTGCTTTCCTTCAGCACCACTTACATGCCCTTTTGCTTGAGTGGGGCTCAGAAGTCCAGGCAATTAATTCTCTACATTTTAGAATCTAAAAGACACCAATTGTCTCAGCAAGGAGACATCACCATCAAACCACAAACCCTCTGGTGCCAAACTGCAGGAGTGCAGGGGGCCACCGCTGGCTGCCTGCTTGGGACGGCTCTAAGAAACAAGTACTGCTATACCTAAAAAGCTGTCAGAGCATTGGAAGGCCTGGGTCAAATGGTGGCGTTGTCTCTAGTCATGCCCTATCTTCCTGTGACAGAGCAGTGCCAAACCTAGAAAACTGGGTTTGGAAAGAAGGCATGGGAAGATAATTCTTATGTGCTTGCCAGACATAAAAGCTGACAAAGAATTGTGGAGGTAGTCCCTTGAAAACTCTTAGATGATGGCCCCTTGTGTTCCCTTTCCTCCACTCCATGTCAGGCCCATCTCAAATCTGTACTCCTGTTCCAGGGTCTCCGATGAGCTGCTTCACTCCCCGTAACTTCAGTGTGCAGCAGGCTGCTTATGTGGACAGTTCCTGTTGGGACTCACTGGTTCACCATGAACAGGATGAGGCTGGCCAGTACAGGACAAAATCTCTCTGGCCCCACAAGGTAAAGCAGACCCAACTCTCTATCAGGCCAGCTGAGTGGAAGGGGCCAGACCTGAGTCATACTCCCTCTCAACTTTTCCCTACCCTTGCTTCACTAACTTGCATGTTTCAAGCATTCTTCAAATGCCCACCGACCCTTAAGCTGACTGTTTTTACCTAATTAGAAGCTCTGTGTCTGTGGGAGAGGTTTGACAACAGACAGCCTTAGTTGAAGGGGATCCCTTTGATCTATTTCATTAGGAAAAACCTCAATGAGACAAACATTAGTACAATAGTCTTCCCTCCGGGCTGGACAGTTTTCTCCAAGAAAATCACTCAATCCTTCATTTGTGGGGCAGGCCAGGGTGCAGCTGGTATTCAGCCTGGCTGCCACCCCCTGGGAATTTGGTCATGGGACACACCAGGGTTCATCCAGCTGCTCAGCATGGTTCCTCTGCCCTCAGTGGACTCAAGTGCAGTGTTTAATCTGCTTTCATCTCTCCAGAGTAAACCTTGAGCCTCTGGATAGGGAAGGAATGATATCGCCTTACAGAAAACATCTGCAAGGGTGTTTCTCTTATATATTTTTAATTTTCCTATTTTCAGCTTCAACTACCCTATCATTTTGTAAGGTTTTCAGCCAATCTGGAGGCTTTCCGGTCCTGAGTCACAGATAGCTTGCTTGCCCCTGTCCCAACTCTCCACCTGGTCTGTGCAGTGATGTCTTCTGACACACAGCTCCTTTCCAGTTTTCAACGTTTGGTTGCTTTTGTCTCCTTTGCTGTTTTCACTGTCTTCAGAAGAGCACACCTTTTTATCCTTTATTGTCATCTTAGTGGGTTTTATGAGGGAATAGGGATCATATGTATTTTCAGTTCAGTGTTTAGTGAGAAGTCACTCACAGCGTTTTCTAGCTATGATCATTTATAAGGCCTCAAAATGTTACAGTTCTAGGACTCGAACAAAACCAGAGACTTAATGGAGAAAGCTCAGGAGGTCTCCATCACTGGCAGTTCAAGCAGGGCCTGGATAGTGACAAATTCAAGATAGCACTGAGCAGATTCACGTGTCAGGAGAGTCAAGATGCCTGATCATCAAGATCACCAGGCCACTTTCTAAACCCAAACTCTACTTCAAACCTAAAAAACCCCTCAGTAGGGATGAAAGGCTGATTTTCAAGGAATGCCATTTCTTGAATAGAAGTGAAAAGGTTCTGTTTTCTCTTGAAGCACAGTGTGCTTATCCTAACTTTCTTTGTTCAGGACACACACACATAGATCTGTACACAGGAAGTAGATGTGCACACAGGAAGAATACTCAAAGTGTTGCACCTATCAGCCAAAGAGAAGGGCCTAAAAGATCTGTCTCTTACAACCCTTAAGAGAACCAACACTGAACTGTAAGATGATGCATTTCATGTGTGTGTGTGTGTGTGTCTATGTTTAAGGACAATTATACTGGATTAAGAGCCCACCCTGCTCTAATATTTCAAAATAACTAATTTCATTTCAAAATAACTAATTATATCTACAACAACACCCTTTCCAAATGCGGTTTCATTCTGAGATACTAAGGATTAAAGCTTCCACATATTTGGTGTGGGAGTAGAAACTACAAAACAATTCAACTCATCTCAGTCCCTTACCTCGGGATGCTAGTAAATGTAGCTGTGAAGAGACAAGGTTTATGCATTCCTAACTAAAAGTTAGTTTATATATCTACATACCTGAAAGAACTCCCAAAGAATTTCAAAATAGGGTCATTGTTCAACTTCAGCAAGAATTCAATGATGGGGGGGGAGAAAAAAATAGTGTATACCTGAGAATCCAAGGAAAGCTATACAGAAAAAAATGGGATTTTTCTGTCCTCTGGGATGCATGGCCACTGTCGGCCAGGACCTCAGGCTGCCTACTCAGCCTGATACATAGGGCTTGGAGGGATCTCTCAACTGCTGTCTCTCTTCCCCCTTCCCTATATCCCACACTCTCTCATTCTCTCATTTTTGCCCTTTCTCCTCTCCTTGGTGCTCTCTTCAGCCCATAGATCAGAAAAAACTATAGATCACAGATCTGTGGATGTAAAAAGATCTACAATTCCTTCTCTACCAGGTCTTATATTCTTTCCCACCAGGAGAGTCTTAGTTGGCCCATTCCAAATAGCATCTTTCCCCCTGAGGCAGGAACAGGGGAGAAGTGAGCCCCTCACTCAGTGCTGTCCCTCAAGGTACAGCGCCCTAGACTCCCTCCTCAGCCAGCTCTCACCCTGCAGGCCCTTCCCTACTCCCTGATGGGCCTGGCTGTGGCCATGTACCTGCCAGTGCTGCTGTGGCAGTGTGCAGCTGTGCCAGCCCTCAGCTCAGACCTGCTGTTCATCATCAGCGAGCTGGACAAATCCTACAACCGCTCCATCCGCCTGGTGCAGCACATGTTGAAGATCCGGCAGAAGAGCTCTGACCCACATGTCTTCTGGGATGAGCTGGACAAGTAAGCTATCTCTTTGCCTTTTCTGAAGCATTTGTTTGAACATTAAGATGGTATCTATGCAGAGCAATCTTTACATTATCCTTGGTCATCCTTCTGAAGAGAGCAAAACATCCACACATAGTCTCATGAATTTTCTATAAATCCTCTGAAAGGAAAAGGACTCTACCTGTAGTTTACAGATAAACACACTGAGCTAGAAAAAGGATTAATCTCTAAAATATCACCCAGGTACCCTATTTTCTTGCTCAGAAACCTTGATTACCCCCAACCTCAGGCCTATCAAAAATATCTGAATTCTCCCAAATTTTTGCCCAAGGCCTCAACGTAGTCACTAACTACGTTTTTCAAACTAGTTTTTGTTTTTGTTTTTGTTTTTGTTTTTTGAAATAAGGTCTCACATTGTAGGGCAGGCTGGCCTTGAACTATATAGCCAGGCTGATCTCAAACTCATGGCAATCCTCCTGCCTCAGCCTCCCAAGTGCTGGGATTACAGACATGCACCACCCCACTCCCCAGTTCCTTTGAAATTCTAACTATAGGTTGAGTACACCTAACTGAAACACCCAAAGTCCAAAATTTTTTGAGCATCCTTGAAGTCAATGTAAATATTCCAAAATCCAAAACAAAAAACAAAACTTCAAAATCTGAAACACTTCTGGTCCTAAGCATTTTGGAAAGGGAATATTCAATCTATACCAGATGACAGAAAGCTTCCACTCTACCTCCTCTTTCTTCCCCGAACAAATCATTTATCTTTCTAGTCATTCATTTATTTGATACCTGGTTGCTTCAGGTACACTAGTGTATTCTGGGGACAGGGGTTGGGGCAACAAAGCCATGGCTGCACACAGAATGCTTACATTGTCTTAAAGGAAAACAGACAACAGACAAGAGTCCTTCAGCCTAGATCTCTATGCCTTGTTGGCCATAAGTCTTCTGTGACCATTCACTACTCACTGATCATTCTCTGAGTGTATTACACTGCACTCATTCCATGGAGAATCAAGATATACTCACACACCTGTTCTGAGGGAAAATCATGTGAAGCAATGGCAGATTTCCACGTGAACCAAGAATATCCTGTTGAATACTCAGATCTGTTACTTTCCCACATGACTCATTGGGTGTGATTCTAAACTGTTCTTCCTAACCTTGCCTCCTTTCTTCCCCTGCCCAGGGCCCGGAAAGAACGATACTTTGAATTTCCCTTGCTAGAGCGGTACCTGGCATGTAAGCAGCGCTCACATTCACTGGTGGCCGCCTACCTCCTAAAGAACTCCCTCTTGCTCCTCTTCACATCAGCCACTTACCTGTACCTTGGTCACTTCCATCTGAGTATCTTCTTCCAAGAAGAATTCAGCTGCTCCATCAAGACAGGGATGCTGCATGATGAGACCCATGTCCCCGATCTGATCACATGCAGGCTGACCTCCCTGTCTGTTTTCCAGATTATTAGCCTCTCTAGTGCAGCAATATACACCCTCTTGGTTCCAGTGATAATATACAACCTCACACGACTATGTCGGTGGGACAAACGACTCCTATCCATCTATGAGATGCTCCCAGCTTTTGATCTCCTCAGCAGAAAGATGCTCGGATGCCCCATCAATGACCTCAATGTGATCCTTCTTTTCCTCCGAGCCAACATCTCTGAGCTCATCTCTTTTAGCTGGCTGAGTGTCTTATGTGTGTTGAAGGACACAACCACCGAGAAGCATAATATTGACACAGTGGTTGACTTCATGACTTTATTGGCTGGCTTAGAGCCCTCAAAACCTAAACATCTCACCCAACGGGTATGCGATGAACACCCATAGTTGAGAAAGAAACTATGGAGTAAGAAATTTTGTGTAAAGTAAAGGTTTCTCACCATCTTCACAAGCCACGCATAGTAATACACAGAAAATACCCACTTCAGAATTTCTAAACTTGGATTTAGATTAGCTACATATCCCATATTTATAAGAAGCTATAACTAAGACAAAGAAATAAATATGAAAGCTGGACTACAAGTCAAAGAATTAAACTACTAGGTCTGGAACATTCTATGAGGACAGTAAAAATAAACAGAAGTAAAATCTAGGAATTCTTTAAGAGGGTTCTAAAGGCTATTTATAGAGGCAGGTTCTCACTATATTCAACCGATGCCCTTCTAGGGTGTATACTTGGCTTATCTCAAAGAGCAAGTGAGCAACATGGTAAGAAATTAATAGATGTCAAAACCCTGGAACTCCTTGGTGCGAACTGCAATCCTAAGAATTTGCCTAATTTTGCTTTGTGGAAGTCATCAGCCTTTCCAGACCCTGGGTGACCTGCCAAATGAGCCAGGATATACTGATGGAGTCCCCTTGTAATCTGCTCTTGGGGTTTAAAACAGAGGCAAGTGACCTGCATTGTCACAAGTGAAGCTCTGAGATATGCAGATAGACTTCTCATCATCTAAACCTAAGCCTCATTTCACTGAAAGTTGGGATTATGGACCATGGGCTCCTTCATAACTTTTAATGAGCCCAAGAATGTTTTAATACCTCAGGGAACACTATACCTTCGCTCATAGCCAATCACTGAATAGCAATCACTTAGAACTAAAACAGAAAGTAATACACAAAAAAAGTACTCAGTAAGTGCTAGTGAGCCCCTTCCTTCAGTCTCTTCCCTCATTTATCACCTCATCCTTGCAGCTAACTCCCAACTCTACAGGAGCACTGATTTGATTCCAAAAGACTACAGTCAGCCCACAGTACCATACTGCTTACATGTTATATATTTTTTAAAGCTGTCCATCAGGCACTTCTAGGAAGAATTTTTTGCAGAGGCCATTTATACCCCTCTACGTATAAGTGAGTAGAAAAGCTATGTTGTTTCTGAAAAATTCAGGTAAGTTTGCCTAAAACAAGCAATAAGCTGATATATCTGTGTCCATCAATGTCTTCTATTGTCAATAAAAGTCCAACTCATCAGTTGGTACACAGTTCATGACCTAAGCCCTGCTCAAAACCGGTCTCACCTCTTGCTTCCCTCCACACGCAGCTTTCACTTTAATCAATGACTTGTAGTTCCCATGCTTCTCGCAATGCTAAACATTGAAATACGCTGTCTCCTCTACCCACGATGCTCTCCTCCAGCTCAATCACCACCTCTCCTTGCAAGCATACTGAGGTATATTTCCTTCAAGCAGCCTATTTCCTCCCTCCATCCCTAACAAGCAAGTAAAACCTACCACTGAAATAAACATATACACTGTATCAATATTTCCAATTTACTAGTCTGTCTTTCCCTCTTCAATTGTTTCCTAAAGATTGTGTGACCATAAGTACTAAGTAAATATTCTTCTACACAAATTAGCAAAAGAGTGAGTCAGTCAGTAGCATCACAGGCTTTGGAGCGCTAGCCCCAGCCTCTTAATAGTCCTATATGGAAAATGCTTTATACACAAAAACTCACAGCAATTGATCAAAAAGTCAAGCAACATGGAATTATGCAAAATAGAAAAGTTATGACCAGAATATTAACCAGCCATTTTAAATTATACTTACAAAGTCTTGACACTTTAAAATGACAATGATAAACGAAAATGGAAAACAAACCAGAAACACATTCAGTAGTTTGGCCTGCATAAAAGTGCTTGAAAAGATAAACACCCGCTAACACATTGTGCCAAGTTTTTTGAGGGATTATTTGGGGGGTGGGGTGTTTTGGGTTTGGGGGAGTTTTGTTCTTCTTTTGGTACTGGGAATCAAAATTTTTATTGCAATGTGATGAGTCCTCCACAATTTCTTTCTTTCCTTCCTTATTTCTTATCAGAGCTGGGTATCAAACCTAGGGAAAGCTCTACTACTGAGCTGCAGTCCCAGCCCTGCGGAATTTTTGTTTTTAAATCTGCTTTCTATATTTTCTAAATTTCTAATATATGCAAGAAAAATTTTATGATAGTAAAAACACTCCAATGAAGTCCTTGATTGTGAAGTTGGAATTATAAAAATACAGGTTTAGGTACAGAAATACGCTTGGCTTCACCAAGAATATATTTATGGTCTACTTTGTGCTACAAAGACTGCTTGTTAAAGTCTTCCACCCTCCCTACTGGATTCTAAATCGACAAAGAGCCAAGGCCTTTTTTCCTATTCACCACGGTAGACCAGGCTCCTAGCACGATCACAACATAAGAAATATTTGCGCAAGCGGCATAAAGAGAAAAAAAGCAGAGTCCCAGAACTTGCATTCGAGTGATTCCTACAATCCAAAAAGGTCCGTCTGCACCAACTGTGAAAAAAGGTGTTGAAATGCAGGGTCCCCTAAGAGCGTAAACCAGGGCTACTATTGGTAAGGTTTTATTTACTACGGCCTTGAGGCAACGGTAACCCTCCGCGAGGCACACAGACGGACAGTACTCTCAACTCGCCGCCCTTCTCCGCTCTCCGAGAGCCCACGGCGTCTTCCCACGATACTGATCCACAGCACCATAACCTTGCAGACCTTCCAAACCCGGAAGTTACACGCGTCTGCGTCCTTACGTAACTTCCGGCGGGATTCACTTCCAGGACAGACGCGGAAGTGCCGGGGAGCGCTGGTACCCAGTTTGGTTGCAGGAATTCCGGTCCTACCGTCCGCTTCGGGAGCTTCCTGGAGGGCTAATTTCCTAGAGGCCAGGCTCCGCCAACCCATAACAAATAAAGCCGCTGCTTCCATCCCCCTCGGCCTCGGAGCCAATGCGGGCCACGTCCAGGAGCCCCCGCCTTGGGGCCGGACCATGAGCCTGCTGGGCAGCGTCGCCTCCTCGCCGCGAACCCCGCTGCAGTCCAGCAAGGCCAGGATGAAAAAGCTTCCGAAGAAGAGCCAAAACGAGAAGTACCGGCTAAAGTACCTGCGGCTGCGCAAAGCGGCAAAGGCCACGGTGTTTGTGAGTCTGCTGGTCACTCAGCCAGTCTCCGCCGCGAGACTGCTCTCTAGCGAAGTCTTTCCCCGAGTTGCCCCCATCCCCAGAGGGACAGTATGAATGCAGTGTTAGCTTTTCGGTGTCCTTTACTACTTGTTAGCCCTGGGTCCTTGGACAAGTTAATTTCTCTAATGTTATTTCCTCGTCTGTAAATGGAGCTAGTGACTACCTTGCAGACGACCAAATGATGAAAATAAAGTCCTCGGTACTTAGATCTGCCAGTACGTTTGGGTCATTATCCTTATTAAGAATTCTTAGAAATGCATTAATTTTCGAGATAACCTGAAAGGCACCGTTTTAAAAATAGGAAAACTGAACCCCAGATGTGTGATTTGCTTTAGGGCGCTCTGTCCTGACGCCAACTTAGATACCCAGGTTCCAGTTTATTATGAATTTACACCACACATCTCATTCCCAAACTTTACACACCCCCTTAACTGACTACTTGGCCTAAACACGTTCCTGCAACTTTTCAGTAATTTCTCCTTGATAAGACCATTGAATCTTCCAAGCGCTTGTGTGTTTTATTTCGAGCGCACTGGGAATCAAACACAGAGCCTCGAGCATGCTAGGGAGTACATTACCACTTAGCTACACCCCCAGCCCCTTCCTTTCATTGTAGGGGCATCGGGTTTATTGAATGAACAAACTGGCTTGCCAACCAAACTAAGGGTCACAGTATTCTGACTTGCTCAAACTTGCCTCACTGCTCGGAAAATAGGGATGGATTCTTGCGGTGTCCTTTTGCACCTGAATCTATAGTTTTTCTCTTCTTCCTGTGCATTTTTTGAAGCCTGTGGAAAGGCTTGGAAGGTAGAATACTCATTCCTAAAACATTTATTCGCCTTGTGGTATGTGCACTGCAGGAAAGTAAGTAGAACTAAGAGGACTTGACCTTTGGCTGTTCCCTTTCTTTTATCCCCTAGATGTCAAAGTTACCTAAAGCTTGGAGCCTTACATTTAAATAACATAAGAGTATTGGTTCTTTAAAGTATATGAAGAAGG
>RJWM01032599.1:0-21353 GCA_004363535.1 Dasyprocta punctata | reverse complement strand
TCTTGAGGAAAGAGACAGCTGAGACACAGTAGAGTTTTGACATTTTTATTCACTGATCATAAATATATTCTCATGAACATCAAGGTGATCGTGAATGATGTACTAGCACCTGGAACATGGCTGCATGGAGCACAGTTCACCGTCACTGGCCGAAGACCTCGGGGTCTCCCCACGTGAAGTCTTCAGCTATGTGAGGACTCTCCTTCTGATGTAGTAATTTTATTCCTGGCTCATTCTCAACAATTAAAAAATCATAAAAGAGTGAGCGTTTACAAGAAAATATCAAAGAGGATAAGAAGATTTTCAGTTCTTCTTAGAGTCTAAAAGTAAAAAGAAAGGGAAAAGAAGAGGAAAGGGAAAGATAGAAGCAGTCTGCCATATTTCTTCTTTTCCCCAGAGCATTATATAAAAACAGACCCAGAGAAGTATTAATGCTGCTTGGAGATGGGCTGCGTCTCTCTGGTGAGCCACTCGAGAGCTTCCTGGCGGCCCTGTTTCTGTAGTTCCCTCCCAATCACATCCCTGCAAGTCATGTGGTAATTGTTGAGCCAGTCAAGCTGCAGGGAGAGGAAAGGACATCATATTCACCACCATGCTGCCACCAAAAAGCTGCCCACCCCAACAGCAAGAGGCCCGTGCTGAGAGTAAAATTCTCTCTCCCTGCTTGTGACAGGGGAAAAGGGATGGATGGGGTTTTGTGTATATCTATTATCCATATCCATATCCATATTCATATCCATATCCATATCTATTTCTGCAGAAATAGATGAAACCAGGCTACACTGCTTATAACAAAAATCCTACCGCAAAAGTCTACTGACTGTTGACTGGAAACAACCAGAACCAAAATTCCCTGTTGTTAAGCCATGGTTTTGGCCCTCCCTGAATGCAGTGTAACTTGTAACTAGGCATCCCCTTGCTGGGACCCCTGGACGTCACGCCCATAGACCATTACGAGAGATAGGGTAGGGTTCACTAAACCCACAGCTCCTGCACCCACCCACGTAGACTCATTCTCCACACTTGATCCATTTTGGGGTGAGGGGAGATCCAACCACACCCTGCAAGCATTCCAGCTGAAATGCACTGAAGCTGTCCTGTCAACATGCTAAACTTCCTGCCTCATACCCACTGCCGCTGTGGAATACACTAGGGTTGCCTTCAGAGCCCAGGTGAGTCTTGTGACCATAGCTGTCTAGATGACCCAAAAGCTCTGGAGGTCAAAGACAGAGCAAGGCTGAAGAGATTAGAAGGAACAAGGGTCTGATGGAACCTTCTGCCTGGATAGGGGCTGATCCACTAGCCCTGGGGGCAACAGGTTTGTGGCAGATGAAAGGTGATCTCTTTCCTGTGGGTGAAGGGAGAGGTCTAGGGTGAGGCAAGTTTTGCTGAAAGGACAAGCCACTTTTTTCACTGCTCATGAGACGGACCTAACCACACACCTAGCTATAGCAAGGCCAACAAGATTGATACCGCCTTTGATGTGGCTGTAATGAATGAGCCACACACCTTTCGTGGAGGCAGCGGCATTATAAAATAGCTGGCTTCTGGGAATCACCTGAACCAGGTACCAAAGTCCAGCTGAGGAGTCAAGATGAGCCCACAAGCCCATAACGAACTAAGGGCAGACATACAGGGTAGGATAGCCAATTGGCTCTGACATAGCCAAGGCCCTAATCCCCACTGATTACAGCCTTCCTAACTCGGGGCGGGGGGTGGGGGGGTTAAAAGTGATTTGCTGTGTGTCAGCTACAAAGCCACCTGCCATCCAAAGCAACTCAACAGTGAAGGCGGTGGCACCAGCTGTCTGGTTTAACCGTGGGGCCAAGAGACACTCCCAAGGCCCTTTAGGTTGGAGGCAGGTAGAGAGGAGGGATATGCAGACAACCTCAGTGGGCACTAAACAACAGCCCACGACCCCAGCAGTCTGCAGCTGCCCAAATTACATCTGACGAAGGTCCTCTGCTGCCATCCAGTGACAAACAATGAAATGCAAACCCAACCCAAAAACCCCCTAAAGTGCTGCTAAAGGAGACTGGGAGATAGTAACCAGCAATGGCCAGGCATTTTAATAAACCCATCATCAGAACCTTGTCATGGGATATTACCGTGCCTTCAAAAGAATAAAGCCTTAGACTTCCTAAATGCCATAAAGGAAAGAGACCTTTTGCTAAAAAGAGATAAAAAATGGTACAGTATTCTATTTAGTATGTTAAATCCTGTTGCTTGCTATTATTTATGGAAACTTAGTTATGATTATCAAGATAAACTATTATCTGCCCTAGAAAGAGCTATTGGCTAAAATACCTCAAGGACTTGGCTATACAAGGCACAATAATGAACCACTGGATAAGACAGATCCCACTGGTCTGTTTCCAAAGTTATGGGGTGGACTGTGAGTGCCAGGTAAACAAAATTCTTCCTCCTGCCTAGTTACCCATCCACATGTGCTATTTCCTTGACTACAGTGCAGTGGGACAAATACCTCTTGATTTATATACTGTGTGTGCATGGAAAGGAATATGACCTAGAACAACTTGGTAGGAAGCTGTATCCTTGGACTTCCAAGAGTACAACTTACTGTTGTTAAGACTCTGGAAGCTGTGCCCAAGAATCATGACAAAAGACACTAATTCCCATGAGGCACAGAACTTCTAAGTATTGTGGTTGCCATGCCTGTGTAAGCAATTTTGTTCCTTTTTACCTAAGGCATCACTTTCAGGGGTGAAGAAGGGACTGCTCAGAGGACTCTTCCCACACCTGATGCCAGACTGCTAACAGGTTGAGTGTCCTGCTCTGTGCAGTATCTGTCTGTACGGCATCGGTAGGCCCCTTCAGGGTTCTCTGAGTAGGAATGCTGGGCTGAACCAAGAGTACTGACGACCAGGCAGAAGTGCCCAATCATAGAGAAAAGCTAAGCTGGAAGTAGATGACCTGCCTCTGTCACCCATCTATGAACTGGAGAAAACAAAAGAGGCCTCTAACAGAGAGAATCCCATTCTATAGCATCAGCAGGAAAGCTCCTCGGAGTCCCTTCCCTCTAGTGCCAAAAACAAGCCCGTATTAGGCCCCACGGAGGATACAGGGCTGCCTCAAGAGGCACACGAAGGATCCTAGGATGATGCCAGCAGCCGCCTTAGGTAACAAGAACTTCCTATCCTAGAGTATCCTGCCATGCTTGTTCTGCCTTTAGTTCCCATCAATCATCTGATTCCCTAGAATGTGTGTCTTGGATTCTGGCTTCCTGGTCTGAGAACTGTTTCATCTGTCCAGTGCTAACTGTACCTGCCCTGTTTCTGACCCATTTTCTCAGTCTTGACCACCTGCCTGATCCCTGAAGCCTTACTCTAGGTCACCTGACCCGCCACCTCGCCTCATCTCCTGAGCCTGGGGACTTACTCTAGGATTTAAGATCTACAATCCTCTGAGTGTGGTGAGAACCTCCGTTGTGCCCAGGCTTTGTAAAGGATTTCACAACCCGAGAGCAACTGTAGCAGCACCCCCTCTCTCCTGGTCTGTGTGAAAACTAGACAGATAATAGATTTTGCTTCCAATTTCCCTAATGTTTCGTGCAACATAAGCAAACAATCTGGCAAGGACAATGGCCAAGAGGCCTCACAACCCATCTGGTTCTTCGTAGGGAAAACAAATGGGCTCATGTTTGCTAAACATGCCTTAGCACAGCTATAGAGGAACAGTGGAGCTATTTCCTCCAGAAAAACAAAGGGCACACTATTCCTACCCACAAATGCTAGAGCCCCAGAAGGCTGGAGAAAAGTACCACCACTGCCAGGAGGCCCAAAAGTACAGACAAAGCTCCTAGATCCCCAAGTGACCTCTGATGTCCAGACTCAGTTGGCCTGAACCTCCAAATATAAAAGGGTAGCTCTTCACACCCCGAGTAACATTTCTGCCAGCGAAACTTCCCTGTTACCTCTTTGTCTGTAAGAGAATCCACATCTATCATTTTGGTCTGAATCGGAACCAAAGTTAGAGGTTCAAAGGTCAGGCTTCCTCGGTTACTGAAATTATACTGTGGGAGAAGGAAGAAAACAGCAGCTGTTACTCCTTTTACCGTGATGAACCACTGTGAGATCTCTCCACACAGTGGTGCCCCTCAGTCAGGCATAACTAGGAGCCAAAAATGTAGTTAGCCAGTCACCATTCTTAATAGGTACCGGAGGGCATAAATACAGACAGCTCCACTTTCTAACACCTGTGCCATCAGGGACAGTCAAGCAAGGGAGCTAAGGGGCTCCCAGCAGCCAATCCACAGACTAATGTCTGCTGAAATGGAGGAAGCAGGAGTGAGGCATGGGGTCATCTACACTCAGGGCATCTCTGGTCTCAGTTTTCAAGACTGCTGGGCCGTAAGCCCCCAAAAGTCATACTTTTAAGTCAGCTATGTGGCCTGCCTTAACTCAGCCAGGCCCATCAGGTGGTACCACAGTTGTCCACCAGACCACCAGAACAGGCAGGTCTCTGTTCACTGCAGTCTTTGGAAGTGAGGCAGCAGGCCGCTTTGAAGAACAGTGACTTCCAGGAGCAGAGAGCAAATCCCTGAGGTTAACTTCCTTGCATACTTATGAAGCTACTTCCTTGTAACCATCCATTTCCCTTCTGGTGATCATATCACCAAAGGGAAAGAAACCAACAGATCTTTTAGGAAAAGTCTTGTACCTAAAACTCGGCAGCCTTTTGGTAACACTAGTGGAAAAGATAAAGCCCTTTTCTTGTATTGCCTGTGAGGCCTGAACCATGACATAACTCAGGGTTCCCAAATGCTACCTGACAGAAATTACAGGGGAATGTAATAAAATTACTGCTTCCAAGACCCTGCCCTGATTCAGAGACTGGGAGGGCACAGGAACTAGCCCCTTGAACAAGCAGAGGGAACTTCATGACTGTAAGTCACCTCCAATAAACTCAGAGGTTCAAATTACATCAAGCAGGGGCCACTATGGGATTCCATTAGTCCCAGTTCTGGATTCCAGTTCACTAAAACTCTTTCCAGCTTTGCAGGGAGGAAGAGTGATGTCAGTAAAGTCCCTGGTACATGGCAATGGAAGCTTCATTTTAGACCCAGGATGGCACATTCTTGACCCCAATCTTCCCACAATAAGGAACAGATTTTTTTTAAGCAAATAAATACTCACCTTGGTCTTCACAGGAACCACCAGGACAACATTCTCAATGCGAATTCCAAAAGCTCCATCTTCATAATACCCTGGCTCTAAAAAAAACAAACCCCAAAATAACCAACAGCCAGATTCCTGGGATGAGTGCCCCACCCGAAAGAGGAGGAAATAGGTGAAAGACCCATCCTATCCGGTGCAAGAGTCCAGCAATACCACATCTCTCACACCGCTCCTCTTTTAGGCACTTGGGGTACAGAAGGACAGGTTCTGAAGCTCTGCGAACTAGCTACAGGTTAGGCAGTGCAGTAACAGGGGACCTGCTAAATAAATCATATCGTATATCCACAGGACACAATGATGTAGATATTAGGTTTATTTACAATGATTTGGCAATGACAAGGGTAAAGGTAATACATTAAGAGAGCAGAATACATTATGTCCAGTTCAATCTCAACGATAAAAACAAATCAAAAAGTTTATTGTTAATTCAAGGTGACAGGAGGGAGAAATCACTGCCAATTTCCTTTGAAATACTTAAACATAAGAAACAACCAAGTGTCATATGCCCTCTATGCCATGGTCACCTACCATCAGTGACAATCATGCCTGCCTCCAAAGGCTCATCGGAGAACGTTTTGTAACTGATGCCACAAGGACCCTCATGAACATTCAGAAAAGATCCAACACCGTGTCCTGTTCCATGCAGGTAATCCAGGCCAGAATCCCATAAAGCTGAACGGGCGAAGGAGTCTAGAAGATGACCTGCAAGACACACGAAGAGTCACTGAAGAATTCTGTATAGTACTATAGAGATTAGATTTATTACATTTGGCTTCAGAGGGTGAAATAGAAAGCAATGGGTAAAAGTTACTATAGAGTTCAGACTTCAGCCTAGCACCAGGAAGAACTTTCTAACAATCAAGAGGAAGCCAGAGAGAACTCAGTCTGAAAATAGGGAGCAGTCATTTGTCCTAGATGCCAGTGAGGGCACAGACACCTCCTGCTGGTTAAAGCTGCATAAGGCGACACACATTCCTTTCCTAGCTCTGTGACCCTAAAGTTTCAGTATTACATACTTGAGATTCTAATCAAATTACAAGAAGCCAGGAGGTTCAGGGAGATGAGAACACGGCCATATAACCATACACACTACTGCTCCATCCACTAGTCATCGAGAAAGGAGTACAGATCTAAAATTACTCAAGGATCATCAAAGGAGGCACTGCTCCAATGCCAAAGGGCAGGCAGGAGGCTAACCCAACTTCCAGACAGGTTCTGAGGCCTTCATGCTTGGCTTGCCCACTCCTACAAGCCACCTGCATGTGTCAGCCAATTCATAAGTAGTCAAAAGTGTCACAGCTGACCCCAGGGCCAATCCTAAAACTGGCTCCATGGGGGTCCTTTGAGCCCAGTCAGTGGGTCCAGGAGACTCACTCATGTAGCCCCTACTCTCCTGAGGCAGAAGTGGGCTAGGGACTGACCCAGCAAGGAAAGGATAAATTGTTCTACTAATACTTAGACATGTTCAATTCCTGAACAAGAAAAACGGCCTGCCATGCGACGGAAGGAACCACCTACCTTTGGTGCCAGTTGGGAAAATGGCTGCACTCACAGCTATGTGGCCTTTGAGGACATATGTGAAGCATTCCTGCCAAAGAAAACCCAGGGGGCACATTGTAGAAGGAAACAGATTTTAATCCTGTAGCTTTCTGACAGGTCAGAAAAACCCGCCTGTCAAAAGTTTGTAGCATTACCACAGAGAAAATCAGAGTGAAAAGAAAAAACAATCTTGAAGATAAAAAGTCTGACCATGGACCAATTTTCCAGAAAATCTTAAACTTAGTAAAAGACCACTGTCAAAAAGATGACCCTATAGGACTTGACTTAACTACACAATAAACATTCTGACATCCTCTGTGTCGTGTGAGCCTTAGAAAGACCAAGAAATACAGTACAAGTACAAATGATCCTAACGGCAACAGTGCCATGTTCTGTACATCAATCCCACCATTCATGATGGAGGCACCACTGCTGTCCTCACTCACAGAGGGACCAAGTGGCAGGGCTAGGTCACGTAATTCCTAGGTGCCAGGACCTGACCTCATAGTCACGTATCCTGGTTTCCACACCCAGGCTCCCCACTGCCATGTCATCCTCCCAGGTCATCTGCACTGCCTGGACAAGGAAAATGCTTCTCGGGAGGTTAAGGAGCAGAGGCAGGACTCAAATCCACTCTTGGTCTAGCTCAGGGCACTTTCCATAGCAAACAGTCACATTCAAGGGACAATGGACCTGAGGCCCAAAGTCTTATAAGGTGCTGGTCCCTACAGACAAACATGCAAGGTCCCAGGCTGGCAACCTGCACACTGAAGGCCCTCTTCCCAGGCAAACCTTCCTGACGCTCCCTCGGACTGACACTGCCACTCAGAGGCTCAACCTGTTGGAGCATTCCCTCCAACAACTAATTAAACAGAAATCATAAAACAGATAAGCCTGACTCCTCAAAAATGAGTGATTTTACCAGCCCACATATGACATTCATTCATTTACCCAATCCCTTTTCAGAAAAGCCAAGCTCTTCTTAAGAAACCAAAGAGGATCTCTTGAGTTTCTCTTGAGTTTATGCCTCTACCTTACCTTCTCATAGGCTGTAGGGGTCCCGAAATGCATGGTTCGTGTCACATCAGTGGTTCCATCCCTTTCAAAAATAGAAACGAACACATTAGGGTTCAAAGTAAGTTTTTTCTCAAGTATGAGGCAGGTGGATATGTGGAGAAATCCGAACCCTCGTACATACCTGGTGGGCATGCAAATGAAGCAGCCACTTTGGAAAACAGTTTGCACTGCCTTAAAAAGTTAAATATAGAATTACCATATGAGCTAGCAATTCCACTCCTAGGTATATACCCAAGAGAATGGAAAGTTGCACTGCGAATATGTACTTATAAAAATCAAAATTAAAAAATAACTATGGATAAGTAAAATTCTGATAAAAATAAATAACATTAAAGAGAGGCAAAAAATGACTTGAAAGCAAAATTTATACATCAATGTTCCCCAGTTCACGGAAAAACCTTGTGGATGGATAAACAAAATGAGGTATAAACATACAATGGAATATTACTGAACCATGTAAAGGAATGAAGTACTGAGATACGCTGCAACATGGGTGAACTTTAAAAACATTATGCTAAGCGAAAAAAGCCAGATGCAAAACATCCTATACTATATCATTCCACTTCTACGAGATATCACAGAGACAGAAAGTAGAGCAGCAGTTCTCCAGGCAGAGGAAACAGGGGACTGAGTGCTGCTGAGTATTAGGTTTCCTTTCAGGGTGATGAAAATTTTCTAAAATTAGTTGCAGTGATGGTTTCACAACTTCATGCATGCACAAAAATAGTAACTTTATATTTGGGTTGAATCACATGCTACATGAATTATATCTCAATAAAGACATTATAAAAAATGAGACAAAATGTGAATGCAAAAATGGTAGGAATGACGTGAGGACTCTTCCAGCAGAGACGCCATCACTGTGTCGTGAACGAGAGGGAGGAGAACAAAACACACGGTAGCCGAGAGCTGGAGAAACAGGGCCAACATCCGTTTCTCATCATTAGGAAAGCAAGATGATTACTGGACAAAGACGACAAGAACACCCAAACACGTCTCTTAACACACCCTCACCCACATCGCTGATACAGAAACGGTAACTCTCAGAAGTTTACACCAGGACACCAGTACCCAGGATCCCAGGACCCCTTAGTGCTGAGCTGATCCTGACCCACGTGTCCCAAAGCTAAGCTACAGGTACTGGTATTTGGCTGAGCTCTCTAAAAACTGGGCTCTCCCTTAGCCACAGCGCCAACTGCAGCAGGAAGGGCCCACTCAAAGGCCTTGCTCCCACTCTCTCGGCACGGAGAGTTACTACTCTTACTCCTGCCCAGTGCTCCGTATTAAGATCCAGTCAAGGGCCAGGGATTTAGCTCAGTGGCATAAGCGCCCGTCTGACAAGAGTGAGGTTGTGAGTTCGATCCCTAGCACAAAAAAAAAAAAAAAAAAGATCCAGTCAAATCCGTTAGTTCACCCCTGAGAAACTGTGCTACAGCAGATGACTGTGAAAGCAGCAAAACTTGAAAGAAGCTCACATTTTAGGAGCAGTCCTCACTTCTCAGTCACTCACTCAAAATTAATCCTTCCTTCATAAGGCCCTGGGGCAGCTGCGAGTACAGGGAGCTGGCAGGCAGTTTTACGGGCTAGGACACAACGCTTTCCAAAGGTTCCCAAAGCTTGTTTTATTTCACAGATATTTATTTAGTACTTTAACAACTTCCAGTCAAGGACTAAAAAATTCTATCAATCAGTCTTTTGTGGGAACAGTCACAACGGGGTTATTTCCACTAGGGGTGAAAAAAAGGACAAGAAAGAAAGCATTGGATCAGTGGCCAGCACAGAATGTGATCAGCAACTGTCACGCTCAGGGAGTTCACCTACTCATCTGCCTGGAGTCCAGAGTCCAGCTCGACAGCAGCCAGGGCCCACTTACTTGTACTGAGCGCCTGAGTCGATGAGGTACACTTCATCCAGGGACAGGGTCCTATTTGTCTCAGGGACCGGCCTAAGAAAGTTAATTAAAAATTAATTATTCCACAAACATAAACATGTAGTGAATCTGAGACGAAAGCACACAAGAGTCTTAGGCTCTTCTTAATACTTATTTAAATCCAAAATTATATCAAAAGAAAAAGTTAAAGTTACCCAATAAATTAATTGTTCTATTTAGCATTACACGCCTACTATTCAGAATCTGTCAACCTATCTCCCTAACTAAATAAAGCACTCAAGAGAAGGAAGAAAAACACATCCCTCTATCTCCATCTACCTCTGTCTCTGGAACAAAATGGGTGTTCAAGAAATAATTGTAAAAGTCATGAAAATGAGAATCCACTGAAGCCATCATACTAATGCTGAATCCTACGAGGGAGGCCGGAGCAGTGTGGTGTCACCACAGCCTCTCTATAGTCTCAGGAGATGCTAGGCCCTGCCTCAGCCTTCAGTCCCTCCTTCAGTCTGAACCTGCGAGTGCCTCACCGCTCACTCCTGGCACAAGACACGCAAGGACAAACAGACCGGCTCAGGGCACTCCTGTGCTGGAGTTCTTCTCCAAATGAACATGTGTATTTCTAAAAAGTGATCCACTTTCCCCACCTTCCCCACTGCCTGCCCAGCAGCAGCGTGCTGTGAAACGTCCAAAGGCCTGGAAGACAGCAGTCAAATCTCTGCCCTACACGTGCCACCCTCCTCTTCAGCAATACACAAATAAGCAGAGGGCGCACGCTGAACAGCTACAAAGAAGACCACACACAGGCCCAGCCCCCGGTGCCCTACTTTCAACACCCTGCAAGCAAGAAACACAAACGGAGAAGCAAATTTCTGGCCCCACGGTTAGAAAATGTTTAATGCTTTAATCATACGAAAAACTCCAGGAAAGTATCCAGCTAGGAAATGCATTCTCTGAGTTAAACTATCGTCCCTTTGATATTTCTGTGTTGGAACAGAGGTGCCGTGAGGGAACTGCACTGTTGCACGTTGCCCATGTCCCACACACAGCTTCAAAATCTGCCCTAAGACCAGAAGTTCTAAAAGCAATTGTTTTATTTTAAAAGGAGGGAAATTGTGCCCAAGTACTACTCAGAGAGACAGACGAAGTATTCTTTCCCTGGCTGTGCACACCACAGATGGGGAGACACAGAGCCCCAAATTCCTAGTACAAAGTGGAACAGGTGAGCCTGCAAAGCTGCAGCTGAAGCCTCATTACTCCTCCCTGTACCCGCACAGGCAGATCTGCCTGCAGGCCTGGGCGCCTCAGGGCTCCTCCGGCCTCACAGCTAAAGGAAGCTCTACCCAAAATCAGATGCCCCATACCTAGTGGTAAATGTTTTCGAAATGGAGGTGACAGAGCTCAAAAGATGCATGGACTGGTACATCAAGGTGGCTGCTAAGACCAGAAAACAAAAACACTCAAAGATTCTGTCATCAAGATGCAAACGTACTGGTAGTTTCTGAAGCCTCAGAAAGGAAATAGAGACAAGCATCTGACTTGTGGAAAATGCCATACTGAGCCTAGGGGGGAACTCCCAAAAGGAAGAGGCTTGGGGCATTCAGAAAAAAACAGATAAGCCAGGCACGGTGGCTGAGGCAGGAGAATCACCATGAGTTCAAGGACAGCTTGGGCTACACAGCGAGTTCAAGGCTGGCCTAAACTACATAATGAGACTGTCTCAAAAAGAAAAGAAAAGAAAAGAAAAGAAAAGAAAAGAAAAGAAAAGAGAAGAGAAGAGAAGAGAAGAGAAGAGAAGAGAAGAGAAGAGAAGAGAAGAGAAGAGAACAGAAGAGAAGAGAAGAGAGAAGAGAAACAAATCTGCGAAGTCTAATTTTACAATCTCAACAGACACACAGAGTGGGCACAGGGCCTCTGGTAAAATAATGTCTCTCCCCTGCTCAGGCTCCTGTGCAGAAGCAGCAGCAAAGCCAGGCACGTGCTCCTCCGCATGCCTTACGCGTAGTGAATGATGGCGCCATTGGGTCCTGTACTGGAAATAGTGGGAAAGCTCAAATCCACAAAGTCAGCTTGCTGCCTGGAACAGACACACACAAAACAGAACACATTAAAGGTCTTGACTGCACTGAGAATCAGGGCCTTCCAGACTCCTCTGATTTGCCAGAGAAATCTGCATAAGGTCCACAGGTCTCCACACCAATTTCTTACCTGCGATATTCTTCTGCTTTGTCAGCAGCTGAAATCTCTGTCACACCACCTTTAGGAACCTACAAGAAAAATGCTCATAAATCATCTGAAGAGATAGATTCATGTGTGTCTCTTATACATGACAGAAGGAATACATTAAAAGCTTGCTTTTTCCTCACTTCCCATATCCCAGCTGACCAGCCTACAGGAGGCAGCTTATGTCTCCTCTTTAACTGGAAGAGAACTTCCACAGGCTCTCATCAAAGCTACCTAAAATAGAAGTGTTTTTATTTTTTAATTTCTCACTCAACTACTTTGTCACAGTACTATATGCCCAAAACTCCCAAACAATGCATCTAAGTTTAAAAATTCAAAACTATCACTTCTTAGGAAATCATCTTAAGAAAATTATTCTTAAGAAATAATCAGGATAAATGCAAAGATATATTGCAGGATTACTGATAATAGAAAAATAAATTTTTAAAAACCGCAAGAATCAAAAATAGGAGAAATGGGTAAGTAAATCAGTCTAGCCATTTGAATCCTTTCTTAAGGCCTCAAAACACACGGAAAATGCTAACATTATAAGCCTATGCGAATAAAATAAAATACAAAATCATAATCTAAACATCAAGAGACATAAAAATGATTTATGTTTTGAAAAATGATTCATGTGGGTGAAAAAGTCAGAAGGAAATATGGAGGGAAAGTAGTTAACACCAATGGGAATAAGGATGATACTTCCTCTTTCCAATGAAAGAATGTACATAATATTTAAAGGGAACATGGTATCGTTTAATAACCACACAAAAAAACCACCCTCTTATCAACTATAGGAATAAAGAGGCAAAAAATAAATGTCCAAGAGTCAATTTTGTATAAAAAGTTTTATGGCTTAAAGTTCAAAATGTACTCCTTTTCTTCAAATACAATCAGCTTGCCTATAATAATAAGGGTCATTTTTCTTTATAATAAAATTCCACATCGTGATGACTCCTTAACCCAAAAAGGATTTACTGTTAAGGAAAGTCTTTCTCCTCCTTCACTACTATGGTATTTTCTACAACTGAAGGATTTTTAAATGTATGTAGGCATACCAAAGTTACAGAAAGAAGTACCATGAGAAAGCATTAAAATTAGATCAAGGATTGAACTGCATGGTCAGCAGAGCTTGGAGGAGACCACAGGTATAATCATGTGTAGATATTTCAGAATGTGTTCATTGAAGACTTAAGAACCAACCTCTTTCTCCAACCAGTTGAAGAGTTCACAGAGGGCAACAGCATCTTTAATCTGCTCAAAAAAGAGACACGTGTTCCAGGTCATCCTGCACTACAGAGTAAGACCTTGTCTCAAAAAAACAAACAAACGAAGAAAAAAAAAGAGACATTTTTTGTTATTACTGAAAGTTACATGGCTAGTTTCAGAGCCCAGCCCCGCAACAATCCTGAGAGGGCCGTACCCACAGGACCACGAGCCAACAGTGACCAGCGCGTTACTCGTGGACATTTCCTGGAAGCCAATCTGCAGCAATTCCCACGGTCAGAGAGAGGGCCCCTCAGCCACTGAGCAGGTGAGGCACAGCCAGGAAGAGCAGCAGCATGGACAAGGCGAGCTGAACTCCTGCCCTAACCAGGCCGGGAAAGACCTGCTGCTGTCGGAAGCTGTCTCTGGGCCCAGGCTTTCTAGATCTGTTCTTTGCCTACAAACACAACCTGGCCCTTGTTTTTCATTATCACCGTGTTCTCATCCTCTGCATCAGTAGTCTGTAGCCTTTTTGGCACCAGCGACTGGTTTCATGAAGAATAAATCCATGGACAGTCTGGGAGGGAAGGATGGCTTCCAGGATGATTCAAAGGAGTGTACAACCTAGATCCCCTGCCTGCACAGTTCACGGTAGGCTTCACACTCCCATGAGAATCTACTGCTGCGCTGATCCGACAGGAGGCAGAGCTCAGGCAGCAGGGTGAGCCATGGAGAGTGGCTGCAGATACAGATGAAGCTTGCCCGCCACTCACATGTGGCCTGGTTCCTAGCAGGCTACGGATCTGCGTTCTAGGGGTTGAGGACCCCTGCTCTATATCATCAAAGTCTTCTTCTACCTTACGCACAATATACTCCTAAAAATCTAACCCATCAAGTTTTGCTTTTTTTGTTTTAATTCTGTGTTGCTTTTTGAGACAGAATTTTACTATGTTGCCCAGGCTGGCCCCAAGTTTGGTATCCTCCTGCCTCAGCTTCTCAAACAGCTAGGGTAACAGTAATGTGCCACCCTGGCTCCCCATCAAATACTTTATTTCATTCTCTCACTGACTCTGGAAAGCCAGGAAGATTAAGGCTCAGGGACAGCCTGACCTTATCCCAGGGACAGGTCATGCAGCAGGTAAGGGAGCAGGACCTTCTGACCATCTCACATCCTGCCTTCCGCACTGGCTACTGTACTCACGTGAGCCCGCCTCATGCCTTCCGACTCAGCTGAATTCTTCACAGCTTTGGCAATGCAGATGGGGGTGTAAGGCATACAGCAGCGATGATCCTGGAGGCAAAGGGCAGAAGAATGGGAAACAAGGCCTGCTCCACCTACCCCAGACCACAGCAGCCACCAATTTGGTCCAGCAAAATGCATCTAAAATAAATAACTTAAAGCGCTCCCAGTTGGCATCCACAAGCTATCATCTAGGGCCTGCAGAACTTCCCCTTTCAGCTAATGACTCTGATCATGATGAAAGGGGTCTGAGTTCACTGAAAATAGTAAGCACCTCAAACAAGGTGCACTCCTCCAGGACCCACAGGTCTTTGGGATTGCTTTCTAAGCGGCGGTGGTCAGAGTTCACAGGCCACTGGGAGCCTGGCCAAAATGGCCCCTCTCCTATTCCCGTCTGAGAAGCAGATGGCCTGATGAGAAAGTTCTCTTGCTCTCTCCCTTCCCGTTCGTTCTGTGATCATCCCTCAGCTACTGCTAATGGACTGATATTAAAGGGCTGGGGAAGACACTTCCCAACTTGAGAACAAGTTAGACGCCACCTGGTGCAGTGGGAAGGGGGCTCAGTGCAGCTGGTCCTAACACAGAGCTTCTCAAATTGCCTTCATTCTTCTGCATCTCTCCCTTACACACACACACACCACAGAAAGCAGAGAACGTAAAAGTGACCCCTACTTGCTTTAAGGAAGTAAGAGGTCACTCTCAGTATGACAGTGCCAAAGATGCAACGGCAGGCCAGGTCCAGAGACCCAGTCCTAGGTTCTTCCTAGGATGGTCCACTGCTCAATGGAAAACAGGAGACCGCTGAACCTCTCAAAGGCCACGGCCACCAGAGGCCCTCAGTCTCCTAAAACAGAGCTGCACAAAGCCAGAATAGGAAAGGGGCTGCCTGGGCTTAGGCCAGAGCAGACTACCAACCTTGGGGATGGCCTCGCTCACAGCGTAGCTGGCCTTGTCGCTGACCCACACCTTCTCTCTTGGGGAGAGACAGGCACAGAGCGTCCTGAGCTCACACAGGATGGACTTGTAAGGAAGCACCTGGATTCTGTATTCAGCCTCCAAGCCCAAGTCGAGAAGCAGGTGCTCTTTCACGCTGGGGGCATCTATGCGGTCTCCATCAATGAACAGCCTGTGGGGGACCAGAGGCAGGTGGGTGAGTGAGTGAGGACACAGACACACACGCACATGCATCAGGCTCTATCTCTGGCAACCAAAGCCGAGCAGCTTTTCCTCCCTCCTCCGACGCCTTCCCAAGTCCTGCCCTCCAATTGTGTTCGCTGTGCCCATGTTTGCTGTCATCCTCCCCTCAAGCCAGAAACCTGGGCACTGTTCCCTGCTGCCCCTCTTCTCCTCCCCCATCAAGATCCTGGCACCTGGAACCAAACCTCCCTCCCATCTGTCACTCTGTCTGCAGCCCCACTCATCACCAGCCAGGCACAGGCGGACACCCTCTCTGAGCCTCCAAGTCTTGCCCAATTCATCCTACGGTTCAGTTATAACATCTCCTCTAATTCACAGACTGACCATGGGTCCCCTCTGAGCAATTTACTCAGTAGCTCTGCATCACTCCTAGGACAAGAGCCCAAGTCCCTAGGCCTGGCTAGGTGAGCTGTGACCCTGCTCGCCCTCTGGCCTCTCACTCTGGCTCTGACCATAGTGAACCACTCCACGTCCCTCACACACACGGCTCTCTCCAGCCCAGAGCCTCTGCAACGTTTCTCTCTTTGTGCAGGTCACACTGCCACTCCTCCTTGCCCCAGCACTGACCTAGCTTCGGTGCTACTTTCCCCAAGAGTCTCCACTAAGCCCCAGTCTAGGCTGGGCCGCTCCTATAGCACCAGCACCAGCTCCCTGATGGGCTGGGGCCCACTTACATGCCCAAATCCACTGGGAAGAGAAGATGCTTATGTCCCCAACTCTAGCCCAGTACTCCATGTGTCATTCACCCTAGCACCTAATACAGGCCCCCAAGCACATGACAGACACACAATAAATGTGTTGTCAGACTCAGTACAGTCATCCAATAGAACAAAGACAGGAAGGCTGCAAACAATGCCTTGAACAAATAAACTAAGAATTCAACAGAGCACAGTGGGGGGGGGGGGTTCCCCATATTTTATCTAACCTTCAGAATGACTGGGTTTATTTGCATTAGAGACCCAGAACTTCATAAATGAGTGTGTGTGTGTGTGTGTATGTGTATATATATATACATATATATATATATATATATATATATAAACATGGAATCAAATTCATGGTCTGCATTAAGACCTTGCAGCAGAATTTTGTGAACTAATATCACTCTAGCTTTGTCTGAACATCCTTGCTTAATTATCTTTAATTTCATAGTACTATAAATACTTTCATAGACCTCAAGTCATTTAGGGGTTAAAAGAGAGACAAGATATAAATAAACACCCACCATTAAGGCAGACAGAAGAGAACGGGAGGAAGTACAGGAAAAAGGAAGCCCATCAGGGAAACACCAGGCAGTGACTGCTGAGCAGGGACCAGAAAGGGGAGCCTGGGGCTCCGAAGGGCTGTGGGAAAGGAAGTCCCAGTTCCAGGGGTAGGGTAAACACTCACATGATCGTCTCTAGTCCTATGATTGCATATGAGAAAAATACTGGGTTGTGCTCCACATCTGATCCTCGAAGATTGAACAGCCCTAAAAAAAAACAAAATCCCTGTCACCTGGCTGGCTTTCCAGTCAAGTTTTAAGGGGTAATTTTTGGGGAGAGAACAGCTTCAGCTAGGGCTCCAGCTACTATCAGAGGATTCCCTGACAGCTCTCAGAAAAGCAAGGAACCTTCCCCATGGGTCCAATTCTGAGCTGCAACTGCTGGTGTCTGCCACCTGATGGCAGCAGAGCTGTTCCTTACACTGCCTCATCACAGTCCCCCACAGGGAGCAGAATTCTTAGAAAACAGGAGAAATGTCCCCCACCCCAAACAAGGAATTGATGACCTGCCTAGTGGTGACCTGCCAGGCCTGGCTTCGCTGACGCAGACTTCTGGCACTTCCACACAAAGCAGGAGACAAGCACTCTCTCCTTTCTGAGGCAAACGAGTCAGGGTCGGCGGGGGAAAAACAAGTCACCCACTGGGGAGCCCAAATGAGAACCCCTTGGAGGCCCATGAAAGAACGGTCACGAGGTTGTGAAAATGGATCCTGTGCCCACCCACAGTCTGTGCCCATCCACCAGCCTGGATGGAAGGCCTCTGTGGTCAGGGTCCAGGGTCTGGCGAGGTCACCGAACATCTGAGAAACTAGAGAAACAAGCAGAGAGCACAGCGCTGGTCCCAGGGCTTCCCGCTCCTGAGCGACTGCTCTCAGGAGGAGCAGAGGGCAAACAGCCCAGGTTAAAAAGAGTTGCCTCTTTTAAAAGAATGTTTCTCAAAGTAAAGCGGGGAGGCAATGTTTTTAACCACCAATACCAGCATTTTAAAAAATGTACCTCGGGCTGGTCCACATACGTTCTAACCCCAAACACTACCGTTAAAGCCAGCCAGAAGCAGCAAGAAAGAAATTTTCAGAAACTAAGACATGGATTCATGAACCAAGATTTTGGTAACAGCATTATAATATGTCATGAGAAGACTAGAAATAACTCAAAGGCCATGCATAGGGAAATGGTTAAGTAAAGTGTGGTGTTAGCAGTTGATGGAATATTTAACTGTTAAAATTACATTCATACATTGATAAGTTTCAAAGGTCAGGCTACAAAATGATACATGCATAGAAATATTAAATACCATCTCTGGCTAAAAAGAGTACAGATGTTATTTTTAATTCCTTATACTTCCTCTGCACTTTCGAAAGTGGGAATGCATTTCTCTTATACTAAAAGGCAGAATGCTGAAGTTATTGAGCTAATCAGGAATATAAATCATTGATATGTGTGACAAGGTTTTGAGGACTGAAAAGATGGGGACTAAAGAGTCAAGACACTGTGTAGTAATCTCTTTCAGTAGTGAGAAAAGTAAAAACATAAAACAGTGCCTCTTCTCAGTTGCTCTGGATCAAATCCAATCAGAAAACAGGAGACAGAAAAAGAAGTTTCAACCAGATTCCTTCAGATTCTAGACAACAGAGATTCTAAACAATTTGCATGGGGGCAGCTTAAGGTCTGAAGATTGAGAAACTACTGTCATATCAAAGGACCTAGAGAAGAACTTTCAGTTCCTGAGTTTTCCGGGGTAAAAATGTTTCTAGAACATTCTCACTGTGAAGACTTTGGAAAAGTATAGGAGAAAAATATGAAGACAAAAATACCTCCCACAATCTCTTTTATACCTGTAGAGAGACTGACAGAAAATTTTTGGAAGAAATGCACTTTTTAGGGGAGCCACAGTCCTGAGAGACAGTCAGAAGTGGACGTCACCCATGGACCCACAGAGTCCCTGCTGCTGACAATGCTCTGTGTAAGGCTACACTTCCTTACCCCGCTCCCATCAATTCCTTTTCCTTCCTCCTAATTGGCATCTCCTGTACCCATTTGTGGTGACACGATCTTTTGCTTACTCCCTGGCCACTCAGAAAACCGAATGACATGAACACACGGATTCTTAACCAGTAAAACCAGAGCACTCACATGCAATCTCATCCAGGGCAGTGACCACAAACCACACAATGTTCCTCTCAGCCATTTTCAGCCGAATGTCTGCCACCTTCTCCTTCCAAGAGATGCCTGCAAGAAAGCAACAAGAGCCAACTGAAAAAACCCCACCACAAATGCTCCTAGAGCACCAAGTCCTACACTGCTTACACAGGCAGGAGGCCTAGATTCAAGGTCGAGGCGAGAGAGATGGCCACTTGACTGCCATGAGCCCTAACCGCCTCACCAGCAAAATTTATTGTTCACCCCACAAATGCCTAGGAGGCACCCAGCCTCATCAGGAGTATGTAACGGACTATGCTGGGCACTGCTGTTACGGCTCTGGACTAGACCCAACCCCTGCCCCATGGGATTTACAGCCCAGAGAGAAGACAGACAAACCAGCAGTTAACTGCCCATCTGCATGACGACTGATGCATTGGAAACAAAGGGAGCTACGTGAACACACCCACCAGCAGAGCGAGCTCACCCAAGTCTCAAACGTCAGAAGAATATCACCTCACACCACTTAGGCTGCAGGACTTGTTTTCAGGGCTAAGACTCAGGACTTCTCTGTGGCCCGACTCACGTTGGTACCACTTTCAAATCACACTTGCTCTGTCACATAGCCAAGGCTCTGCCGCTGCTCCCCAAATGGAACTCACCCCACAGAATCCCAATCGCCCACCACAGGGCATTCGTAACTCAGCTGTGAACAGGGAAGGCACCTAGCACAGCATCCTGCACACAGGAGGCACACAAACATTTGAAGAACAAAAAGCTTTATCAGCAGTATTTGCATTCCCCTCTCATAGCAATAGGTCAGCAGTGCCACTGCTTCAGTCAAAAAATTCAAACCACATTGATAGAAAATCTTTAGCTGACCTAGATCCCTCACTGAACTCATCCTCCCCAACATGCAGTACCCTCTGGCAGGGTGTCGCACAGGAAAGCAAGCTGCGAGCTGCCCCACAACCGAGGGCTGCTTTGAAGATCAGCTCGGGAATGCTGTTAATGCTGTTGAAAACTTGGCAGAGAGTCTGGGCTGTAATGCTTTCTTCCCAGGACCCCTCTGGGCAATCTGCCTGCATTCCAGACATCCCCCATCCACCTCTGTTTCCACAGCAAGGCTCCCTTCTCTCAACCCCACCTCCCTCTACCCAGGCACTGTTTTTATAAACCCACGCTCTACCTCCCACAAATGGTTCACCGCACACGCCACGCACCCCTCACTATCACATAGCCCAAAGGAATACCCCACCGTGAGTCTCCAAGGCAGAATGAGCAGGACAGAGACAGGCCTGGAAATCTACCAGCATTAATATAAGGAAAGGAAGTCGACCCTAGAAGCCTCTGGGCTGCATTTCTAGGATCAGACACAGGGAGGTGGCGGTTAGTAGCCACAGGTAGAAAACTCAGTCCCCTCAACAATACCCATAAGAGCTTTGCACACCTGAAACAGGCCAGAGTAAATGGAAAGTAGGTTGCAAAAGTGGAAACCAATGAAGCTCCCATTTTTGTCAAATGACCCACTGGGCCAAGGTTGGGCAAAGGCCATCCACTCAGATTCCACTTCAATTCAGAAGACTGGGACTGAGACAAGGGAAAAAGACAGGGCGGTGACCTGTGTAATCCAGGCCCAGCGTGAGGAGGGGCTTGCATGGGCGCTCAGGACGATCTGTCCAGATTTTGTCAACAAGGTTCTCCTTCACAGGAATGAGGTGGTGGCCAGCACTTCTCAGGACCTTGGCCATCTTCTTCCAGTAATCTAAGGAGAAATACATATAGCCAGCCGTGAACTGAATGCGAGCCTGGCCCCTTCTAAAAGGCGATCATTCCACGCCCATCCCTGGGTGAACAGGATGACAAGCTGTAAAAGGCTCCACCACCGAAGGCCCTGCCAGTCCCTGTCCTGGCGCTCTTCTCTCCACCTTGAGCTCTATCGTGACATCGAGCTACACTGAGTCCCAGAATGTTCCACACTCAAGCAAACAAGCTGATTAGAGGAACCCAGAAGCCCCTTCCTTACCCAAGATGGAAGGGGACAAGCTTACTCACCTGTAGGGATGATCAGCGGGTCCACACCCACCCTGGATCCTTCAGGAAGCACACTCACCAGCCAATCTTCCTGGGTTGGTGTGTCCTTCAGCCCTACAGAGGGAAGAACAGATAAAAATTCCCAAAACAATGCAATTTTCCAACACCATGACAGCAGGGTCTTCATTAAACACTCTCCATAAGGTAGACTGGCCAGACTTGGAAAATCTAAACCTTGCTTAATCCTAGAAGGCTACAGAAAGAGGGAGCTAAGTGTAAGATGGTGTATAAGGAAAGCCTAAGATAAAGTCCAGACAGAGAGGCAAAAGGTATGATTGTCATTCA
>RJWM01032598.1:0-21349 GCA_004363535.1 Dasyprocta punctata | reverse complement strand
TGGCTACGAAGATTCCTGAGATTGCTTTGAGTGGTCATTTTGCTTGTCCTGATTTGCAGGCTTGGGCTCCTCTTTTCCATGTTTCTCTTTTTAGTAAGAAATGACTCAAATGCCATATCCTCTGTCCTAAGCACACGTTTTTGCTCCTTCCCTGACCAGGCTATGAATTTTGCATTCATTTTATTCTGGTTCCTTTGGTCCCAAATGTCATTCAAACTCTAGTGGAAAACAGCAACACCCATGCCAATGCCTGAATATTGTGTTTAGAAATCTCCTTCTACAAATAAACTTGCCCTTCATTCTTAAATTGCAGTTTTCACAAAGTCATTGAGAATGGACACAATATTGCCCCCGTTTTTGCCGTGATTTTATATGACTCAACTTCAGTACAATTTCCACTAGAATCCTCACTTCTAACTAAGATAATTCACTGTTTTCTCATCTCCTGAGCCCTCACTAGAATTGCTCATAAAACTCCACAAACCTCATTTTAGTCCTTTACTAGCATCTCTTCCAGTTTGTGCCCATGGACCAATTCTAAATCCTGCACTTCGTCTTCAAATACAATTATAATCGTGACCCAACACTTTGGTGCCAATTTTCTGTGTTAGTCTAATTTCTGTTACTCTAATAACACATACATGACCTTGAACTATAAAAAGAAATGGGGTTTATTTAATTTATAATATTCAAGACTGAAAATCAAAAGCAGCATAAAATAGGTGCCTGCAAAAGCAGGTGGTGCATTGGACATAGAAGCAAAAAGTCACAGTCTCCAACTAGGAAGCAGGGATAGAGAAGCCAGGCTTGCTGCTTTCATGACAACAATTTCAGAATATTTACCAGGGTTGCAGGAGAAGATTTCTTAATCCATCTTGAAGGCAAAACCCTAATGACTTATGGACTTCAGATTAGACTTCACCACTTCAAGAGTCTACAGCAACTCCCAATTCCACCATCCTAAATACCCGACTTCTAAATACACCCACCAAGCAGCAACCATGCCACCTACCAATCATAACACACACTTTCTCTGTTCTCTCCACCTCTCGCCTGTCTCATTTACTCCCTTTTTCCTTCACTTTTTCCCCTTCCCTCCCTCCCTTTGTGCACCTTTTTTCTTTCCTCTCCAACTTGAGCTTCAATTATGCATATACTCCTAGAAATTCATTATAGCCCGCAGTTGTCATATGCTCTTCTCACCCTCAGATTATGTAAATTCAAAAGACCTATATTAAAATACTCTTATTCTTTCTTCAGTTGCTTAATTTTCTGTTGATGCACTTAGTGTATCTTTCATTTAGTTTTTGCAATTTTAGCTCTAAAATCTCTCTTTTTCAACTTTTTCATAAACATGTCCATGTATATTGAAACTCTTTTTGTTGCTATCATTAACCTAATTTCCTCTAGCATTTGTCCATGTTCACCTTTACCTTCCTCAGTGTATGTAAGCCGTGTAATTTAGTATATTTGACAATTTAAGTCCAATGACATTTTCCCCAAATAATATGTCAAATTTTTAGGAAGGGCCATACGTCCTATTTCTTTACAAGCTTGCTAGTGCACTGTAGAAAAGTGAACATTTTTATAGAATGATGCAGTAAGTAGACAGAATCCTTGTCATACTCAGGGTTTGTTTTTCATGGTTATTGTTGCTTGTAATTTTTTATGAAGGGACTTTTGAAAACCTTTTATATAAAGACTCCACTTTATTCCTCTGATTCTATTTTCAGGGAGAAATGATAAAAATTAGTGTAATATAATCCCAAATATTTTTCCTACTTTACAACTTAACAAAACTAGGCCTGATGTTTTCTGCTTTGAAAGACTACTCATCATTGATTTATTTTCCTTAACATGTATAGGCCTATTCAGACTATCTATTTTTTTCTTTTTCATTTTTATTTGTGTGTGTGTGTGTGTGTGTGTGTGTGTGTGTGTGTGTGCATTCACACTCAATTGTGCACCCCGGGAATCAAATTTAGGTCCAATTTTTATTTTCAAAGAATGTACAAAAAAATTCAATAGAACAGACAAGCAGATTTAGCAAGGTCATGGTAGAAGGTCACAAAGCCATATACAGAAATCTAGCGTTGGCCTATATACAAGCAATGAACAGTTCAAAAGTAAAATTGTAAAGGCACAAGTTACAACATCACAAAAAAGCTTAAAGTAACATTACTGTATAAATCTACCAAAATACATTCATCATCTGTATCCTAAAAACTATAAAAACTGATCAAAAAACTCAAATACAACCTAAATAAGTGAAGAGAGACTACATATGTGAATTGAACAAATATCAAAATATTTTTTCTCCCTGAACTTATCTATAGATTCACCTCAATATCTATCCAACATCTCAGCAAATTCTTTTTTTAACTATCTTAACTAATTTTTGTATACATATACATAAACATATATATAGTTATTCTTTGAGTTTGTCACATAAGTGCAACAATCTGATGCTTATACATGTGTGACTTATTTATTTCACTGATAAGTATATTCTCAAGGCACATTCATTTAAGTATGACAGTGTCTAGTTTATTGTTCTTTATAGCTGAGTAGTGTTTAATTATATAGAAATACCACATCTTTTTTGTCCATTCATCAGTCGATGGGCATTTAGGTTTTGTCCAAGACCTGGCTATTATGAACTACACTGCTATAAACATAGGTGCAAATTTAGGATCTTTTGCATGATATTTGCTTCATAACTGAACTATACATACAACCCCATTTCTTCTCTGAGCTTCAATAGGTTGTGTCTTCTAAGGAATCGGTCCATTTCATCTAGCTATCAAATTTGTGGGCATGGCCTTATTCCTAATTTTCTTTCTTACCATTTTAATATCTGGATTCAACAGATATGGTCTCATCAATGTTGTGATATTAGAATATGTACTTTTATTTCTTTTCCTAACCTGTGTTATCTTCTTTTTAGAAACCATTTTCAATGAAATAGATTTTGGTTTCATTGTTTTCTTCTGTCTTTCATTGTTGGTTTCAACTTTAATCCTTATTATCTCTTTCCTCTTGCTTCTTTGAATTTGCTTCACTTTGATTTCTTAGATGAGCACTTTCTGATCATTCTTCTCTTCTAATTCATGTATTTAATGCTATAACTTTCCCACTGACCACTGCTTTCACTGTATCTTACAAATGTTGGTACATTTCTGCTGTGGTACAAATATCTCTTGATATTTATTTGTTGTGATATGAATGGTTGGAGTCTCTTGAAATATTATTAAGTAATGTAGGTGCCTCTTTGATGAAATGGATCCAGGCATAATAAAAAGGAACAAGTTAGATACTTTTTTCCCTTTGGGAGAATGGAAGGCTTGTGTCTCCTACCATGTGAGAATAGAGCAAGCAGAGAACAAGTACAGCACTCATAAAACACTGAGCTTGTTTAGGCCTTACTTTTGGATCCCTAGCTTCCAGAAGTAGATTTCTATTATCTATATATCACATAGTCATAGATATTTTGTTAGAGTAACCCAGAGTGCAATAGCTTGATAGCAGCATAGTCAGATTTTTAACCTTTTATTTATATCTGTTGGTACAATTGTAGATTCTTTTATTGTATTTAGAGGTTGCATTGAGATTTGCAAACTGCATCATTGACTTCTTCATTTCAAATTCTAGATTCAAATTTTAATGAGATATAGTAAGGGCAAGACAAATATAAAATAGTTTTTTATTCCCTTTTGGATGACTATAACAGAATACTCAAGAACAGGCAAATTATAATGAATCAAAATTTTTCGCTCACACAACTGGAATTTGGGAACAGCAAAATAAAGACTCTGGTGCTGACAAGGACCTTCTAACTAAGTTATCACATAACTGAGAGGAAAGCAGAGAAATTCAAAATGGACTAATTTCATCCTTTCACGAAGGCATTAATTACACAGAAAGCGCATAGTCTTTATGAAATAATCATCTCTCAAAGACTCTACCATTCCATTTTCTTAATTATTTTTAATGTCCTGCCTTTTAAAATGATAACAACAACATTTGAATTCCAATATGTGCTCTGGAGGAGATAAATATTTAAAGTAAAATATTACACCACAGGAAGCTAAAAATTCCTATTCTATCACACTTACAAAATGTACTCATTTTATCCCAATTGCTCCAAAACTCTTAATGTATTCCAGAATCAATTCAAAAGACCAAACTCCAGATTCTAGTCCAGACCAGAAATGGGATAAATGTAAGGTATAATTTGTCCTGTGGCAAATTCTTCACCTGTGAGTTGGTGAAATCAAATCAGTTAATTTATTTACAAAATGCAATAGTGGAATGGGTGAAGGTTCCCAACTTGAAAGGGAGCCAGGTAAACCATATTGGACAGTATTATTTAATCAATGCTAAATCTTATCTACAGAATGACCTCTTCCAAATCCATGTCCCAAATCCTTGGCTTACTGGGATAATGTTAGTGTCCCTAAGACTTCAACAGCCCTGCCCTTATGGTTTTGCTGCAGTCAGGCCCCACGATCACGCCAACCAGCTATAGTCTCCCGCCTGAAGCTCCCCCTGCTGGTATTTTGCAGTAGTGTCTCTGTAGTAAGGAAACTCTGGAGTTGGTCTTGATTAAGGATCTATCAAAACTGATGGAGATCTTCTCCATGGCAGTTCTGTCCCTGTGGCACTTCCCTGCAGCATCCTTAGAACTCACTCTGCACGTCTAGAGAATTAGCACCCTGTGGATGGCAACAAGGTTTATGACTTGTACCTTCCACAGTGGTGATCAGCACCAAACACAGAGACAACTTGTGACATGGCTGGAACTATCAGGGAGTGCTGCACCAGAATGTGGGATCTGAGGCAGCCAGGAACAGCAAATTCTGGAGATCTCCAAGTCTCTTGAACTGCTGTCTTGAAACTTCTGTGCCCTCAAGAGCCCAGTATTCTGGGGCCTAATGGAAGTGGCAGCCTGAAACCCTTCTGAAATACTTCTGGGTTATCTTCCCCCTGTCTTAATGAATAGCATTTGACTTCCAGCCATATTAATCTCTTTATCAAATCTTCCTTTAGTCACATCTTTGCTTCTCTTTTCTACCCTAACTTTTTGATTCATATACTGTATAGCCAGGATAGTATGTTTTCAAATCATTAAATTCTGCTCCTCTTTTAATTATAAATTTCATCTTTAAATAATTTCTCTGTTCTTTCATTTTATTATGTTTATGCAGCTGAGGAAAAGCATGCACTTCCCTGAGTGCTTTCCTACTAAGATATTTCTTCTGTTAAATACACTAGTTTATCATTCTTAAATTCTGCCTTCTATATATCATTCAGGCGAGTTAATATTTATTTAATTTTTTGCCTCTATGTGATAAGGACAGCATTGGTTTCCCATGCCTCGTTTATTTCTGAGAATTCAGCGAACTCCTTTATCATATTTATTTTTAATCAATATTCTTATTATGACCATCTTTGCCTCTAAATAGTTTCAGACTTTTCCTGTAGTCCTTCTTAGCCTTCAACATACTTTGCATTCATGCTCCATTTGGGTTACTGTAGGTTCTTACTAATTTTTTTTTTCTCCGAATTCTTTCAGGACACAGTTACAATCTTCCTTCCAGAGTTTTCTCCTTCCTTCCTTCCTTCCTTCCTTCCTTCCTTCCTTCCTTCCTTCCTTTTATTCTCCTTCTCCTTCTTCTTCTTCTTCTTCTTCTTCTTCTTCTTCTTCTTCTTCTTCTTCTTCTTTTTGCTATAGTAATACCTTGTTTCTCTGTATCAGATTTTGTCACATTCATTATGCATTGCTATAACAGAATACTGAGAATATGTAATTTAGTGACCATGAATTTATTGGCTTCTACATCTGGAGACTGGGAAGTCCAAGATCAAGGCCCAGGCATTCTATGAGAGGCTTGTTACTATGCCACCACACACAGTAGCCAGACATACAAAGAGGGAGAAGGGGACTGAATTAACACTTTAATAATAGGATTAATCCCAATAATGAGAGCAGTCTTCATTGCTTAGTCACCTCGGAACTCTTCCAACCTTCAGTACTGTTATGTGGCAGTTGAATTGCAATGTGAGTTTTACAGGAAAGACACACTCAAGCCATAGAAGATGAGATGCCTATTACAGTAACCTAATAAAGTCAAGCAAAAGCAAATATTAATCAAAAGCTGGCAGAGGAAGATAAATATGAAATATGAAATGAAAAGTTCAAGAGAGGTATGGGGTAGAATTGATGGTGAAGCTGAAATATTAAGATGTGTTGTATACCTGTAGCAAATTTCCTTGATGAATGTAATCATATGTACAGCAAACCTGTACCACTAAAATGAATAATGGACACATAGGCATGGTACCAGTCGATATAGGTTTTGCAGAAACTAATACAGGAAAGATAAGAGTGGCCTCACTTTGTTTTATAAACCTGTGAAATGCATGGATATTTTCAAATTGCTACCCACTAGTTAATGATTTTCATGGAAATGATTCTAAGAGCATCTTCAAAAATCAGGATACTAAGTTGCATTTCACCAATCACCAGAAAGCAATATAAGCTTGAAACACATAGTATGATGTCCTCTACACACACCACATACACAGAGAGAAAAAAGTTAACAACAACAAAAAAGATAAATTGGGAAATCTAAGGGAGGAGATGAAAAGGTCTTTCTATGGAGACTTTCTGAGGTCAGAAAACAGTCCAGGTAACCATCATGTTTCTGTTCTTCACACAGCCATGGCAACTGCAGACTACAACACTGATGAATCACTGCGTGGAGAAAAGAGGAAGCAGAGTTTCCAAGTGATTCTGCAAAATGTGGGACTGGACGCTGAGTTTTGGTTGCCCAAATTTCGGGAGCACCTGAGTGTGACCTGTGCACAGTCCTTACAATATTTAGAAGAAAAAGAACTCCAGGTCCTGAAATCCCTTGTGCGTCATCCATGGGAAAAGAAAGCCCTGGAGAAGTTGTTTGATCTGTCACACTCAAATATTCACCCCGAGTTACAGGAGTCACCAGTAGAGATGATAAACAAAAGGCAGAAGCAAGCATCACAAGCACTGCAGGGGCTAAAGGACATGTTTCTAGAAGGAAGGCAGAGACAGGAAGAGTCAGTGAAGAAGAAAGAGGCAGAGCTAAGGCAAGCAATGGAGATCCCTGATGAATACTGGCCACTGCCTGAAAAGCCCCTCAGTCAAGTCATGGAAAACCTGCAGAGACACCTCAGTCACATGGAACAGACTTTGTCCCATGGGCAACACCTTTCAGATAGAGATCTAGTAAAATGGGCATCTGGAGGCCTTGCCCTGCAGGGAATTTACCAAACTAGCCAAGAAAAGGACCTGGTACAGAACAGAGAAGAGCTACTTACTATCCCTAAAGAATTCTCACTCTTTGGTCCTCAGCAAGGCACACGGATAGAAACAAAAGAATTTACATCTTCTCAAGCAGAAACCATGTTCACTCAGACTGTAGAGAAGCTGGGCTTCAGTGTAACTGCCTCAGCCAAGGGTAGAGGATGGGGATTCAGTGTAGAAGGTCACATAGATAAAAACAAATGCTCAAAATATGAGGAAACCCATCAATCACATTCTAAGCTCTCTTATTTTTGCTCAACAAAGTTCAGCTACATCCCCCTAGCCTGCTGCCACTTTCCCACTGATCAACTGCAGTTCTCCAAGGCTGCTCTCCAGGAACTGAAATGCATCGAAGCCCTCCTGGATCATACTGCACCCGCTTTGCTGAAGCAAAGGACTGAAAAGTTCTTCCAGAGGTTTGGTTCTCATGCTAACCAAGGCCCTCTGCACCTGGGTGGAATCTACCGGTGGAAGGCAATTTCAGAGGGTTTCCAAAAGGAGCAGCTAGAGGAGGTCAAGCTGCAGGCATCAGAGGCCCTGGACATTTACATGAGGGGCAGCTACTGTGGCTTTGGAGAGAAAGTTGCTGCAAGGATGACTCTATCAGAATCACATTCAACAAAAGCTGCTCAGAGCAACAGTCTTCAAAACCACCAAACCAATATCAAATTATCTGTGGCACAGATCGGTGGCCCAGCAGATGCAGATGGCCTTGTCCAGTGGAAAACTGGTCTTTTGGCCAGCAATCGAACCTGGTGCATCATTGACAGGGGCCTTCAGCTGGTGCCAGTTTGGGACATCATCCTCTCCAGCCACAGAAGTGATTTTAAGGATGCTCTAAAGGTGGCCAAATGCATGAAAGACAACTACACTGCCCTGACTGGCCTCAGTGCCCAGATCCTATATGGAGAGGAATTAGTGAGTGCTGAGGAGGAAGCTAGAGTTTTTCTAAAGGATGTAAAATCCTGGAAAGTGTTTGATCCTGAAGCACAGCTTAAAAAACTGATGAATCTCATGCAAATATTGTGTCAAAAAATAACAGGTTATGACAGTTGGATTAATATAAGCCTCACAAATTTGGATCTGCAGAATTTCTTAGTAAGTACTTTCAACTTTTGCAAAAAAATTTCCATATGTGCAACTAAATTTATTAAAACTCACCTGTGTACACTTCTGCATCCTCCTGTTTGTAAAGTGAAAAACTTTCATCAGGCTCACTCCATCATGCAGTGGATCTACCAGTCAGAGTCAAAGAAAGAGGAAGTCAACATCTCCCAATTTACAGAATTAATTAAAATCTTAAAAGAAACTCTGAATGTCCTCTTAGAACTGAAGACCAAATCTGACTCCCCAAAAACAGTGGAAGAGGCTCAGAGAAAAGTCACTTATGAAGTTAGCTTGGCTCTTACCTGCTATTTGAATTACCTCGGAGAAGCAGAGCAGACAGACACACAGCTCTTGTTACTTTCTATTGCAGCTGGTGCAGGATATGACTTCGTTAACAATACTTTTCAGTATCTCCTGGGTTGTGATGAGTTAAACTTTTTAGTGGATAGAATGCAGACTGCCCAGAGTAAATACCAGGAGCTCAAAAATATTTGCATCCACAGGGCTCAAGCATTCCTGGTACTTACATGTCTGACAGTCTCAGCCAGAGTCATAGCTATTTCTCCAGAAGAAAAAACACAGCGCATGGCGTTGATCAGACAATGTATGCGCCAACCCCTGTCCAAAAAAGTTGTACGCGTCCTCAATAAATCTGGAGCAGGTCACAATTGGGCCAACCTAGAAGAAGACTTGAGATTGATCATTGGTGAGAAACACGAAAGCACAAGGTCATCTTCGCATGTAGACAAGATCAAAGAGCGATTACAAAGTCACCTTGATGAAAATAAACAAACATATAAACCACACGATGCAGACAATAGTAAGAAGGGGGTAATACAAAATGGAGCCTTCCGATATTTACTCCAGCGTCTAGGCCTGGAACATTACTTCCCAAAAAGGATGAACAGAGCTAATTTTCATCTGATCTACAAGGCTTCTGTCTACAAAACCCAGCCCAGCACTGAACTGGAGCTTCCTTTCTATTTCCTACAGAAGCTACTGATGCTTGATTATGGGTTGAGATACCTGGTCTGCAGAGAACAAGAAAACATAGAACAGCAGGTTTATCCAAGAGCCTCTGACCTGAAAAATGAGGCTTCTGATCCATATGATGATATTGTCGGTGAAGGTAGTAGTTCTTTTATCACTAAACACAGGCCTCGTATTCACCCAATGGATATCCAGATGGCAATTTTTCACTGTGCAGATGATTTTGCCAGACAATATATTTTGAGCAAACTTTCTATTTGTCAATTTGCCGTTCCCCTGTTGGTGCCTAATCCTTGTACTTCACAAATTGAATTCTCTCTCTGGTGTCTGAAACAAATCAGGAGGACTTGGAAGCACACAAGTAAATCACTGAAAGTGAAGAAGTACAGTTTTAACAACCAGCAGATGTGCCGTGTGCCCACCTCCATTGTGTCCTTCATCAGGGTTGGAAATGGCCTCTCTGCTTCCAAATCTCAGATCATGAACTGTCTTCTCAGTAAACGAAAACATGATGTGTTCTATCACCGACACTGCAAAGGAAGCAGCAAAGACTGTCTCTTGATGGAGGGTGTGGTGGAAATCTGCTGGTACTGCCCTGGGGGAGAAGATGAGGACAGATTTGACAAGTGTGTGGCCTTCACCAATCTTCACGGGGATGCAAAGGACCATCAGCAGCAGCTTGCTTTCCTGCAAGAGGTCTCTTCTCTCATTGTGATCCTCATATCAGCCTCTGATGACAATGAAGACAACAGAAAAATTGTGCGTGACCTGTGGCAGTCATCACAATCTTTGATCTGCTTGCTTGATGACAAAGATAAAAACATGGTCAGTAATTCTGGCAGAAGAGTAAGAATTGGCATCAGGAATAGAAATGAGGCAGACTTAACGGAAGAGATCACAGTTGCAATCAGATGTTTGCTAGAACTATCTGACACTGCTCTCAGCATAGAAGACTGTTCTTGCATTGCTCATAAGCTAGGATTCCTTATTGATGAAGGCCAGAGAGACTGTAAGGAAGGCAAAGAAAATGCAGAGATTATAATGGCCCTCCTGAGAGAAATGAACTTATCTCATATAAAGGAAAATTTACTACCTCTTCAGGGAAAACTGTGGCATCTTTGGTGTAAAAAGGATAAAGAACTCTATCATCTAAGAGAGAAGGGGAACAGGAGCATTGAACAACATAAAAGTGAGCTTGAGAAAGAAAAACAAACAATAAGGAATCAGCAGTTGAAAAAAGCCTTACATCTCAATGACTTAATGCAGTCTTTTCTACAAATTTTGAAAAAACCCTCAGAAAGTCATGTCAAACTCTACTTCTTGCAGTGGCTCAGTGACGCTTTGGACAGCCTCACTGCAGGACACTTGAATAATCTGCAGGAGAAACAAAGATCTTTGTGGTCAAAGATACAAACAGAAAAGCAAAAGGCACAGAGGAACAACTCCCTGGATCACTGGCAAAATGAACTGGAAGCCATCTCCTCAGAGATCAGTGATTGTACCTTGGGAATTGAACAGTTTCTTAGGGAAGTTGGCCAACTGTATGAAGCTCTGGAAGAAACTTCCTCCAAAAGAGATACTGTTTTTCTCTCCCTTCCCCAAATTGCTGCAGACCTGATGCTATCTGGCATGCCCATGGAGCTGATGGATGGAGATGCATCCTATGTGCCTCTAAAATGGGTGGCAGCTGTATTTGACAGGGTCTCTGAGAAACTTCCAGGCAAGAGACTGTTTGTTCTTTCTGTCCTTGGCCTGCAGAGTTCAGGGAAGTCCACCCTGCTGAATGCCCTCTTTGGGCTGCAGTTCAGGGTCAGTGCAGGCAGGTGTACCAGGGGGGCCTACATGCAGCTCCTGAAGGTGGAGGAGACCTTTGCAGCAGAACTTGGATTTGATTTTCTGTTGGTTGTAGACACAGAAGGACTCAAGGCCCCAGAACTCAATAACAAATCCCAGAATAGGGACAATGAGTTGGCAACCTTTGTCATTGGACTTGGAAACTTGACTCTGATAAATATTTTTGGAGAGAATCCATCAGAGATGCAGGATATCCTACAAATAGCTGTGCATGCCTTTCTAAGGATGAAACAAGTGAAAATCTCCCCAAGTTGCCTCTTTGTCCATCAGAATGTGGGGGAAGTTACAGCCCAAGAACAAACCATGGAAGGACGAAGGCGGCTACAGCAGAAACTAGATGAAATGGCAGCAATTGCTGCTGAGCAAGAACAGTGTCCCAATGTATCCTGCTTCAGTGATGTCATTAAATTTGATGTCAATAATCATGTCCACTATTTCGCTCATCTTTGGGATGGTAATCCTCCGATGGCCCCTCCTAATCCTCGCTATAGTCACAATATCCAAGAACTGAAAAGTAGAATTCTTTTGATGGCTAAACAGGAATCAAGGGGAAATATCTTGAAGATATCAGATATGAAATACCGAGTGGAAGATTTGTGGAGAGCCCTGGTCAGTGAGAACTTCATTTTCAGTTTCAGAAATACCCAAGAGGTCATGGCCATGAGCAAACTGGAAACCATGTACAACCAGTGGTCCTGGAAGCTGAGGAGTCACGTGCTGCACTTGCAGAATCAGCTGAACAATCAGATTCAGAATGGAAAACTTCAGACACTGGAGAGAAGCTCACTTGAAGATCCAATTACAGAAAAATATGAAACCATTAAGGAAGACCTTGAGAAATATTTCAAGGAAGACCCAGAGAATGAAATACTGATTCAGTGGAAAGGGAATTTTGAAAATAAGTTACAAATCCTAAAAGAAACACTTATTTCAGAAGCCAAAAAAGAAGCCAATAAACGCATTGATCTTAAAAGATGTCAAGAAAGGCTGGATAGGAAAAAGATGAATTATGAAAATGAAATATTGCAGAGGAGCCGAGAGTTGGCTTTCACTGTAAAAGGTAAAGAATTGAACGAGGAGCATTTAAGGTTGAAATTCAATGAACTTTGGTCTAAATGGGTCCATGATATAACCTCAAATCTTCCTCCAGCAACAGAACCTAACATCAAGGTGGATTCTGAGAACATCCTTTTGGAGCATTTCAAAAAGGAGAAAAACATAGTGGATATAATAAACAAAAATTATGGAAAGGAATTTGAAATCAATTATGTTCAACACATCAAAATTGGTAGGAATTATGGATTTATCCCACATAAGTTAGAGGTAGATGATAAAGAGTTAATTCGTGTGACTACTAAACACATTTTTTCAAAATTTGATGAAACTATTAGTAATATTTGGAAGCAACATCGTGAATACAATGTGAATGATTTTCATGAAATTCTGAGAATAATAGAAGAAGAAGTATCTGCTGCACCTAAGAATAAAAGGTACTCGTTTACAAGCAAATACAATATAGATTTGTCTTTGTGTTTATTTGAAAGAGCATCAAAAAGTTTTAATGAAATGCATATGATTTTCAAGAGAGCAAATGATCCTGTAAACTATCTGGAAAGTAAAAAAGAGGATTTCTTCACAAGTTTCAAGATCTCCTGCCAAGGAGCAACCTCTATCAAATCATTTGTAGACTTTCTTTGGAACAAGCTCATTCCTGCCATATCTACCACCATATGGGAAAACATGGCCCCTAAATTTGCTGGGGACCTGCAAGCTACCTGCCCTGCATTCAATGGAAACAGGGCTAAGCTGGAAAAACATATCCTCATCTCCCTGGCAGAGGAAGAAAACTTTGATAATTATTGGCAATACATTCATGATCCAAAGTCTTTTTTCAGGAGTTACATTGAAAAGCATATTAAAATATATTTTTCAGAAAAAGAGTGTGAAAAAGTAAAGTCTTTTTTAAAAATACAATTGGATAACATCAAAAACATCATCCTCTGTGCTATTCAAGACTCCACAGCACAGTCTAAAGATAAAAGCAGCACTGCATCTGAGTGGTTGGATTTCTTCTGTGATCACCTGGGAAGCAGCTTTATCTTTCCACGAGCAGATCTGAGAGGCATTGAACACCAGGAGATAAAAGATACTGAGCTTCTCAAAAAAGTCATGAGTAAAGCATTGGATGGTGCAATGAAAAAGGCAGAAGACAATGTTTTGAGTACTCCTATAGATGACATGTTTCCTGTAATTGAGAAAATCCTCTCTGAACAACTCTGTGGCTGCTGGGAACAATGTCCCTTCTGTAAAGCCATTTGTACCAACACCATTCCTGCACATGAAGGAGACCACAGTGTTCCATTCCACCGTTCTAAGGCAGTCAGTGGACGATATTGGCATAAAACAGATGAGTTCTCCATTGATTGCTGTTCTACTGCAGTGGCAAGTAATACTGGGTTTTATGTAGGTGACACCCTGAAATTCCCATATAAGACCTATCGGCAGGCAGGAGGGGTTTATGCCACTTGGAGCATCACCCCAGATTCATCTTCCCAGCCATACTGGAAATGGTTTGTCTCTCACTTCAGATCAAAGTTAGAAGGGCAATATAAGAAAAAATTTAAAAATAGAGGTGAAATCCCTGATTCATGGGCCCAAATCACAAAGGAGGATGTACTTAATGACTTGAAAAACTAACTCAGCAAAAATAAAAAAATATCTCTGTTATCTGAACAAAAACACCACAATCTGATACCATACTAAAACACATCCTCCTGACAACTAGAACATTCAGCTGTCCATTTTAAAATGAAATATGTGAAAGTGAATCAACTAACCTTTTAGAAGTTGCATCTATCCTATAAAAGAAAGTCTTTACTCTCTCTGTCAGCTACTTCTGGTTTAAAATCAAATTACTAAAATATGTGAACCTGTGGTAAAACTAATTTAAATCACTGGTTTCATTCTTAAAAGTACTGTCCTAAATTTTTACTAAAATATATGGTATCTCAGAGAAAGTCACCTTAACAGGAAGTTAATATTTTTATTTTAATTTTCATTTGTTGTCTTTTTGAGACAGGGTCTTGCTATGCAGTTCAGACTGGCCTGAAACTCACTTCATAGCCCAGGATTATCTCAAACTTGTGACCATCTTCCTGCCTCAGCCTCATGAGTGTGGGGATTACAGGTCTGCACCACCCTTCCTGGTTTAATGGGAAATCTAAACTCATTCCAGGGTGTCACAAAATTTTTATAGAATAACTATATAGATCAGTGAACAAATATATAGATTCTGGATGGTAGCTGACAATTGACTCTAAGGTTTTGAAGTGAATTTCTTTCACTTTTTCAAGTTGTGAGGAAAAATTATCAACCCTTAATTATAAAAACATGCCTGGAAATTTTATGGTTTCTTAGCATAGCAATATTTAAGTGTATTGTGTTTTATGCAAGAATAAATTACAGAATTTACCAAATTAAAGACTTTGTCAACTCAGGAAACATTATTAAGCAAAGGATGGAAAGAAAAATGAATAATTTTTTCATTTAACTATGATTATCTTCTTCCCTTGTATCTGGGTATTTCCCTATTCATGCCACACACACACACACACACACACACACACACACACACACACACACACACGACAAAGCTTAGAAATTCAAAGCCTAGTACTATGTACAACTCTGGAAAGGATTTCCTTCTGGAATAAAATTCATTGTGACCAGGACAAAAGCACAATTTTCATCAAGTCTGTGGACAAAACCAAAGTTCTTTAAGCCACTAATAAGTACCTAAAATATTCCTTAAGAGAAAAGTAAATGTACTGTTTTTAAAAACCTCAGAGTACTGAAAATTTATTGGGTTGTACTTTAATAAGCAATTGTCTTTTTCTTATAAAATGTAATTAAGTGCTTATCTCCAGGTTAAACCCATTTCTAGCTCTTTATCCATTTGAACCTTAAGGTCATGGTCAGAATAAAAATATTACAAACTTTGAAGCCAACGAAGGACTTGAGAAGGAAAGGAAATCACTTTTCTGTAAATCTACCCCTAATGCTCAGGTCTCAAAGCTGTTGATCTAAAGGAAACAAGATAAGAAGAGGAAAATTTTCATGTGTAGGATATAGAGGTGAAGAAAATTTCTACATGTTGGATGTAAAGGTATTCACCAGATTCCATTTCCAGGTACAAAGTCTATGTCTCTATAGGCAATGAGAACAGACATCCCAGGAAATGACTGCCAAACATTTTGTATCCTTGGAAGTGGAATACAGGAATGCTGGCTGTGTCTCTTTTGCCTGTTCAAAGGGCTTCAAGCATAGTCTGCTTCAGGTCAGATGACTCCTATGTCCAGAAACCTGAGACAGAAAAATTACAGAGAGTGTTCTACAGTACTGTTCCCTTCATTCTTGAAAAATGGTCCTGGCGAGAGTTTTGGACAGATCGCCTAATATGATGTAATTGAAATGGTGATGGAAGCAGAACCTGTGCACAGCAGGATTCCCATCTCTCACATCAACGCACTCATGAAAAAGTCTAAATGCTCAATTAATATTCGTTGAATGCCTTTTACATTTTTAAATGAATTCTTAAAATCTTTTAACTAAGAATTATCGTATAGTCTATTACTTTTGATTTTCAAGCCAAAATGAAATAAAAAGAACTTTCCAAATTCCATTGTATTTCTGTTTTGCAATGAAATTTTGTTTTATTTTTAAAATTAAAAAGTTATTTGACAAATTCCTCAAGTCGGCCAGATCATTAAATGAAATTCAGGGGCTATTGTCATGGGGTCATATGTACAAAAATAGAAACAAGCAATTGTGATAAGGATTAATGAGCAGGAATGGTGATTTCTGAGATAATTGTACTGCAAGTAATGGTGCCATCAAGGCAGGCTCAGTCTTAGAGGGGAATACGGTATCTGTAGATTGGGTTTCACTGGGGAAGGAAACCTGAGAAACAGTAGAGCAAATGGAGGCAGCAGGAATGAGATCATCAAGATGCAGAGACACTGGGTCTGGGAACAGATCAAAAAGTCAGAGGTCAGAGTTATAAGGTTATCAGGGATAGGTGTTACCTGCTCAGTAGAATGGGTCTCTCAGAGTCCCTGAAGTAGGGAACAGAGAAATGGAAATTGGGAATCAGCACAGCAATATATTTTACAGAGATTCTAGTCAGTTACGTAGAGTGACAAAGAGCCAGAGGCCTGTAAGGATGTGGCTAAGGGAGTGATGAATTCTATAGCATCAAATCATATGAATATCTGAGTCACTTGTATGTGAATTCTAAATTAGAACTCACCGTAGTAGAGACTACAATGGTGGTTACCAGAGGCCCAGGGGATGGAAAGGGAAAGGGGATATGTGGGTCACAAAGTAATTTCAAGAATTTCCATGTGCCGAATCTGATATCACAGTCTCACCTAATTCTACCAAGGGCTGTCCTTTTCCTCTTCACTCTTACATTCTTGCTAATTGTTTGGTTTAACCACCTGCATGTCCAAAAAGTGAGATATTTTATTTATAGATAGAGATATTTGATTTATTCTTTATCAATATTCTTCCTAATTTTACTTAAAGTATTGATTAAATTTATACAGCAATAAATGGAAAAAATAGTTCACATGCCTGGAAGATCAGCAGTAAGGAAACAGCAACAGTGACAAAACCCCATGTAAACAATTGAATTTTGACATTATTCCAATGATTAAATCTACATAAACTTCTGGTAATTATTTTCTTAATTTGGCTAAGAAGTATTAAAGTGTTTCCTTGCCACAATCCACCATGTTTCTCTCAGCACAATGCAAATCCACCTCTGAAAATCTTTGCTGCCTTAACTTCCTCATCACCAGTATTAATACATTCAGATTGTTGTCTGCTGTCCAATGTTACCAAAATTATCTGTCTGGTCTCAGCAAGAAGCCTTGTTCCTACCATTGTGTCTTCCTATCTTTTTTTCAGTTTTGAAATTAGAGCAAATGATAAAAGAAACTAAAGGGATATGTAAAGCCAGGAGAAGAAAAGAAGTAAGAGAGGAAATGAGATTAGGAAATGAGTTGATAGGAGGAAGACAGGAAAGGATTTTCTCCGATAACAAAACGATACTTAGAAAAAATGTAAAACATTTTTCCTGTGGAATTAGAGTGTATTACAGACAAGCAAGAAAAACTTCCACATGTTCTTTAAAAGATATATGAATCTAATTGTATATGTTGGTTTGCTGAGAACTCAGAAGTCCTGTTCTCATAAGTGTGGACTGTAACAACAGTACTGATGAAATACATTTGAAACATGACGAATTTTGCAATGAAAAGTGGTAAAATGAAGCTGCTTTCTCCTTTTCCCTTCCTTACTTTCCCTCTTCCCCTTTCATCCTCCCTGGTTGCCCTTCCCATTTGAACATTTTCTTCCTATTTCACAGTGTCTATTATTCATTTTTGTCTTTATTTCTTTTTTTGGATTCTCATACCAGACTGAGCAAACCTGTGTGTCTAATTTATTTTACTTGGGAAGATGTTCTCAAGGTCCATTCATTTACCTAGAAATATCTCCAGTTTATCAGTCTTTGTGTCTCAGTAGTACTTGTTTGTATATATAAAAAAAAACTCATCTTTTTTATCCATTTATTGTTTTATGGGTATTTAGACTGTTTCCAAGTATTGGCTGTTAAATGCTGTGTTACTATGAATGTGATTGTGTATATACAACATGCTTTTAATTCTTTTGGGAAGATACCAAGAAGGAGAATATCTGGGTCAAATTGGGCCTATAGTTTTAGTTTTTGAGGATCTTCACACTGATATTCACCAGTCTGCATTCTCTCTAATAGTGGAGAAGGATTCCTTTTCCCCCACAGCCCCCCCAGCCTTTGTTATGAACTGATCTTTTAATATTAGCCATTCTCTCTGGAGTGAGATGGAATTGCAGTGCTGTCTTAATTTGCATCTCTTGAGTAACCAGTAATGTTGAACAGTTTTTCATATGTCTATTTGTCATTTCTACTTCTCCACCCGAGAAGTGTCTATTCATTTTGGGTGCCTCTTTTTGGATTGGGCCTTTAAATTTGGGGAGTCTGATATTTTTGAGTTCTTTTTAGGTTCTAGATATTAGTCCTTTATCTGAGGAACACCAGGCAAATGCTTTTTGCCGCTCTGTGAACTATCTTATCACTCTGTTGTTAGTTTCTTTTGCTGTGAAAAAACTTCTCAGTAGAGGGGATCCCAGTGGTTCATTCTTTGTGACATTTTCTGTGTGACCAAGGTGCTATTCATGAGTTCTTTGCCTGTACCTGTGTCTTCAATTCTCCCAGCAGATTTAGTGCTTCTGTTTTAATATTTATATTTCTGATTCATTTTGATTCCAGTTTAGTATAGGCTCAGAGGTATGGTTCTAGTTTTAGTCTTTGACATGTTGTAAACCAGTTTTTCCAACACGATTTATTAAAGAAGCTATATTTCTTTCAGGGTAGGTGTTTGGCCCCTTTGTCAAAGATAATGCAGCTGTGTGTTTTTGGAGTTGTTTCTGCATTATCCAGTCTGTTGCACTGAACTTTGGGGTTTTTTTTCTTTTTTTTTTTTTTTCTGTCCAGAACCATGCTATTTTTTTTATTACAGTATCTTTATAGTATAATTTCAGGTCAGGGTTTGTGGCGGTCTCTGGCTTGCCTTCATTGTCCAGAATCGTTTTTAACATTCATGGCCTCTTCTGGTTCTAGTTGAATTTTAGAACTGTTCTCCCTAGTTCTCTGAGGTATGCTGTTGGTATTTTGATCAGGATTGCATTAAATCTGTATAACAGCTTTAGGAGTATGGCCATTTTCCCAATGTTGATTTTTCCTGTCCAAGAACAAGGAATAGCTTTCCAATTTCCTTTTTTTTATTTTAAAGAGGAAAAAAATAAAGATTTCAACACAAGATAATAGGAGGGGAACAATGGTTAATACATTGCATATTGTTATATTTAAATTAGCTACTCAGAGTGCAAGACAGAGGAATTTAATTTTCCAAACAATCTTAGCACAAAGTTTTCTTTTCATTGAACTGAGAGAAATTAGTAGTATAACTACTGTAACTATCTTATATATATATATATTTTTTTACTTTTCCCTTATTCTCTCCTTTACCCCAACCTAGTATTTCTTTTTTTTTAAATTGAAAAAAGAAAAAGCAAAACAAAAAAATCAAGAAGCAAACAAATTAAAAAAAAACAACAAAAGCAAAACGACAACAACAACAACAAAACAATGATAACCATACAGGTCTTCGAAACAAGATGACAATCTAACAATGGCTGTTATATTGTATATTGTTATCTTCAAAATAGTTGCTCAGTTTGCCAGATACAGGAATGAAACAAAACAGTAAAATGCAAAAAATCATTGGATTTCAAAAACAAGACAGACGGAAATCCTCCGCAGTTGCTATAATGCGTATTTTTATCCTCCGAATAGATGCTCTGACTACTAGCTTTTGGGCTGCAAAGTCATTCAAATGATGCAAGTATTAAGTTATTTTTTTAATTTCAGTTGGTATCATCTCAGCCTCTCTTACTCTGAATCGACCCATTGCTTACTGGTGCTGGGGAGGTAGGTGAGTGGAGGGGTGGGGGATGGTGCAGTTGCTCTTCTTGTCTTCTATCCAGTGCACCAGTTGGCTCACAGGAAGGTGTGGTTTAGTTTCTTGATTTTCTTCCTGTTCCCCATGGAGGCTGTCCCTGGTCCACAGGAACATTTTTCTTTTTTTTTGAACAATTTCTTCCTATTTAATATCTATTGTACATTCTGAATCTTATTTACCCTTTCAACTTCTCACATTAGGGAGACAGTAAGATGTTTTCACATGTGTGTCAGCTTTATTTCACTTAAGAGTATGGTTTCAAGTTGCATCCATTAAATTATAGAAATCTCCAATGCATTCTTCTTTATGGCTGAGCAGTACTCCATTGTATAAAAGACAATGTCTTTTTTATCCATTTTTTAGTTGATGGGCATTTGTGTTGTTTCCAATGTTTAATTATTACAATTTGTGCTGCTATAAACATGATTGTACATATAATACTGTGGTATGGTGCTTTTAATTCTCCTGGGAAAATAGCAGGGGAATTCCTGGGTCAAATGGGACATCCAATACTAAGGAATCTCCATACTGATTTCCACCATGATTGCACCAGTCTACACTTTCACCAACAATACAGAAGGTTTCGTTTTTCCCCTGACAAGTATATAGTGAACTTCTTTTTCTCTTTTGATTACATTTTTGAAGTTCACATTATCTGTAAATAGAATAGCCACTTCTGCTATTTTCTGGGTTCCTGTTATATGTAGTATCGTTTTGTATCCTTTGACTTTTAGTCTATGAATTTCCTTTTGAGTTAAATGTGTTTCCTATATACAGCATATTGTTGGATTTTGTTTCCTAATCCACTTTGCCACTGCTTTTGTTTCCTAATCCACTTTGCCACTGCTTCTTTTGATTGGTGAATTGAGGCCATTCACAGTGATAGTTATAACCGATATGTATTGACATAATCTTTGTCATGTGATTAATTCCCTACTTTTTCACTCTGTTTAAGTGCTTGCCCTGCCTGGTGGTTTCCTTCTGTTGTTGGTCTTCTAATTGTGGTCATTTTTATCTTTCCAGAGTATATTTCAGTATTCTTTGTAGGGTTGGTTTGATGGTCATCAATTTCTTCTGTTGTTGTTTTTCATGGAAGTATCTTATTACTCCATTTATTTTGAAAGATAGCTTTGCTGCATATACCATTCTGGATTGGAAGTTGTTTTCTTTCAGGACTTGAAATACTTCACCCCAAGATCTTTTTGACTTGAGTGTTTGTGGTGGCAAGTCTGCTGTGATTCTGATGTGCTTTCCTTTATAGGTGATCTGTTTCTTTTCTCTGATAGCTTTGAATATTCTGTACTTGTGCTGAATTTCTGGAATCTTGAGTATTATATGTGTAGGGGTATATTCATTTTGGTGATGGCTGTTTGGAATTCTATGTGCCTCACTTATGTGTATGTTAGATTCTTTCCCCATGATTGGAAAA
>RJWM01032597.1:0-21353 GCA_004363535.1 Dasyprocta punctata | reverse complement strand
AGCAGGGATTAACTCTTTATTTGCCAGAAACCTCACTGAGGCCTTTTAACTTTCCCTGCCTGTCCCCCGACTTTCCCCATGACCCTCTTTCTCCTTCTGCCACCTGAGGACACACTTTTCTGCCCAGAAAGTGCAGCGTTCAGTGTGCCGTCTGGAAGTGGAGAGACTAGGTTGTAACCTGCCTGTGACTTGGTTTTGGAATTCGTGGGCTCCAAAATTATGAGAAGTTAGTTTCTGCTCTGTATAAATTACCCAGATACCCTGCTATAGCACCACAAAATGGACTGCGACAATGCTTGTGAACCTGAGCACTAGCTGAGGATGGAAAAGTCCGTTTCCATTTTGGATTCCAGGATCCATTTAGGTTTTATTCTTTGTTTCAGAAATGCAATTAATGCCACCTAGGTTTTTAAGGATGTCAATGAAATGTAGGTCTCACTAGGATAAATTCACCTAAGTCAGAATTAGTTATAATTAGTTTAGTTTCAAAGGGAGAAAAGAAATTAGACACCATTTATTTCATTTTTAACAGGAAAAAGTGCTATTTAAAAACACAAACAAAACATTTTAGGAAAAAGTAGAATTAATCACAGGCATAGATTGAGCTGTCAGTAGTAATTCTCCTCAGCAGGCTCTTTGGGTAGAGTGCGAAGGTTGAACAACCTGCTGATAAAAACCCACAGGGCAGAAGTCCTGGGGGGACAGCAGAGGTCTCCCAGCAGAGGGGAAAGGATCTAGGGTGAGTTCCTTGGTGAGACGTCATAGGTGTGAAATTCTCTGTGGTGGAAATAGAATGAGAGTTTACAGGGAAGTTTGGCTTCCTCTGTTTGTTTCTTTCCTGGAGTCACATACCAGCTGCCAGACATATTAGCTGCATGCAGTTGTTTGCCAGCCCCTTCATCAGGTCCTGGGAAAGTAGGTGAGTGACTCAGAGTCCCTGTTCAAGGAGCGAGGCTACAGAGGAGGAGACAGACAGGTACATGGTGATGGTCTTCTGCATGCACGGTGTGCGGGTATGCTGTGTGCACTGGGGTATGCTAACTGCTGTGACAAACAGCTCCCCAAACCTCATGGCTCTGGACATAAGTGGCTGTCTCCTTCCTGTGCTTCAGGGGACTGCAGGTGTGTGGTAAGCAGTCTTCCCATGGCTCCAACAATCCCTGTCACCTTCTCTTCTGGCAGCTCTGCCTGCAGTGAGCAGATGGAAAAAAGAAGAAATAGGAGTGTTGCCTGGGAAGATTTGGGAGGCTGGCTTGGAAGCTGTTTGCCAGAGCTCAGTTGTAGTGGCCTCATGTAATGTCATGGCTGGGCAGCCACTTTCTGGCAATAGCTCTGAACTATATGTAAGGAGGACATTAAAAGCCTTTGCTGCGTAGCAGCCAGTCGTCTTTAGAGCTTATGCACAAGGCAGGGATGTAGCAAGAGCTCAGAGGAGAAATAAACTGAGGTGTGTGTATGGGATGTTGTGGGTGTGGTTGTGTAGTGGGGGAGGGAAAGGAAATTATGGCAAAACTTCCCAGAAGATTTGATATTTAAATGGAGTTTCAGAAGAGAAACATGACTTAAATGATGAAGAACAGTGACGAAAGATATATTAAATATTTAAAACAGCATATGCAAAGGCACTGGGGTGTTCATCCATCCATCCTTTATAGAAGTCCCTTTCAAGGTAGACATGATGGCACATGCCTGTAATCCCAGTATTCAGGGAGGCTGAGGCAGGGGGATTGCATGCTTTGAGGCCAGCCTGTACTCCATTGCAATACTCTACCTCAAAGTTAACAAGCACATTCCAGGTGTTTGAAATGAGTATTTAGATTCATTTTACATGTTAGCAATACATTTATGTATATGTCAGACAAGTTTTCTAGTCTTATTACCTTAACTGCTAGTGAGAAGAGGTAAACAATAAGGAAACAGCAAAATAAATACACAACTCAAAAAATCAAATAGCATGTTATGTGTAGGGAACTTTATACACACAAGTAGGTTTGGGGAAAGGGTACATCTTAGGGGTAGAGGTAGCAGGGGAGGAGGGAAGAAATGATTAGACTGAAGGTTGCGAAGGTCAACCAAGAAAAGGTTTTTCATGCTTTAAGGGACTTTGGGAAGAAGATACGGGCCATAACTACACCTGATATATTTTGATATGTCAAAGACAAAATTACAGCCAGGCAAATTGTGTATGCCATTAATCCCAGCTACTCAGGAAACTGAGGCAGGAGGATTGCAGGTTTGAGCCCAAGCTATGGAGACTCTGTCATAAAACAAAACAAAGCAAAACAAAACAAAACACAAAATTACATCCAGGTGTGCTTGCACATGTCTATAGTATGTAATCCCAGCATTCTGGGAGGCTGGGGTAGGAGAATCACAAGTTCGATCCCAGGTTGGGTAATTTAGTGACTTAGTGAGATCTTGTCCCAAAATAAAAATATTAAAAGAGGCTGGGGATGTAGCTCAGTGTGTGAAGGCCCTGAGTTCAATTTCTAGTACTGCAAACCAAACAGAACAAAAATTAATTTAATAAAGATCTTAATTGGATTTATTTGCAATCTAGATTTGGGGAACTCTTCCGAGTATGAAATGTATTTCAATGGACTGACCAGAAGAGGTTGGTTTTATAGACAGAAAAGTGTTAAATAAAGGGGAAACAAAGAACAAAGAAAAGATTAGTCTTTTCAAAGTTACTTTTCCTTGTAAACCAGGGACAAGGAAATGGAACAATAGAGAAATAAGTGATGAGTGTATATCAGGTAGCTGCAGATTACTTTACTTTGGTAAGGATGAAGGCAAAGGGAACTTACTTATGATGCCAATGGAAACTGGCTTGTTTGGCAAATGTGGCTCTTAGCTCTTCCCTGACTTCTCTGAAGGTCAGATAACAACTTTATTTTGGATTGGTAGAACTTTAGCCCGAGTAACTCAGTTTTGTTTAGTTTGATCTGTTGGGGCCTAATGTTGGAGCTTAGTCCAAAACAACGCCTTCCTGTAATTTTTATTCAGCAGATATAAACACAAAAAGATATAATATGTAGAGATGTATTGAATTTGCAGGTTTTCAGAGCAGTTCAGTAGAGCTCCACTGTGCACCTTGTGGGCAGGGCAGGCCTGCAGCAATCTGGGGGAGAAGAGCTAGCACTGAGATAGACCTGTTTTTACAGCCTGCCAGGTGTTTAGTGCATCCCTATAATATGGTTCTGTATTAGGCTGCTGGGACAGCAGCTGTGATAGTTAACTGACGGAGTAAGAAACATCCAATAAATGGGGTCAGGATACTTCTAGTGTTGGAAGACCCACCCTAATGAGAATTTTTGCCAGAGTAAAATAAAAGGGAAATGAAGAAGGAAGCTTCACTTTGGTTTCTTTGGAGGAGCTCCAGTTTTCAACTTCACCTTGGATGTCACCTCCTGGTTTCCAACTCAGATCCTTCCGCTTCCCATATGGTCTTGGACGGGATACTACACTGAGCTCCAGACCTTCAACTGGGTCCTTTGGGTTTCCAGCGCACAGACAGACCTGTTCCACACCTGACTCTGTGGGAGCCCATTGTAGCCAATCTTGTAAATCCTTTCATATTTGTTTATCTTGCATTAAATCTATTTTTCTAGTAAGCTCTGACTGATATAGCAGGAGACTGTAGCATTCAGCAGAATGGCCAGGTAGATTTAGGTTTAAAGCAATATACTATAGGAGCTGACTTTTACAGGCTTCTGAGACCAATTGTTAAATATTTGGAAATCTTACAAGCCAACTGTTAAACCATTGGTTACTAGAAATCAGTCATGGTAGTGTTACAGGCAGCTAAGTTAGATAAAAATTAATGTACATTTAGGGACTGGGATCTCAAGAAAGTCAGTGAAATATAAAGACATCAGAATTGTGGTTGGAGGCCATCTGAAGATGTCAAGGCTGCAAGATAAAGTCACAATGGCCAGACTTGCATAGTTCCCTGGGGTAAGCAGAACTTGAGACTGTATCATGTGTGCTGTTATTAGTACCACCCAGTCCTTTCAAAAAGATACATCAGACACCTGGGTGGGTGACCAGAACACCTGGACCTGTCTCTTCCCCAAAATATTCCTATCTTAGAAGTCATAGATAAGCCAAGGTTAATGGTGTCAGCCATATACCCGTGGTACGTGCCCGGCTTCCCTATTGATCAATATCAACTAAGTGGCTATATTTGTAATCCCTTTGTTGATTATAGTTTGATCCCTGTTGTACCTGCATTGTGACTTTGGTGTATAAATTACCCCTGACCAAGGATCTTGGTGGCAACCCACCTGGGACCTCTCTTATCTCAGGAGCTCTCTCTCAATAAACCTTTCCTACTCTTAACTTCATTTATCCTTTGCAATTCATTCTTCAATTTCAGGGGACACAATCTCTGCATGTCTGACATCTAGCAGGTTGGGAGTTATATTTCTCCTACATCAGTGGGGCTACTTACACCTTAGAAATTGACAAAGGGTATTTCAGGCCTTCCTGCCACCCCTACAGTGGGCTGTTTCCCAGATTTGCTAGAAGTCAGCCTCTACTACTTACTAGCTATGCAACATGACATTTGCCGACTTCATTTTCTCCTCTGTAGGATGCTACTTCCATTTGGTGCTATTTACTTCCTTGCTTTATTTAGAGGAGTAAATCAAAGTGTGGATGCCAAGCACTTTGCATGATGCCTATTTCATATTAAAACTTCAAGTCCTGGCTGGTTGTTGGATGTTGATAGGTAATAGTATCTACATATGCTAAACACATAGATGGATTCCCTTGCAAAGTAAGCTTTATTGTCTCCACATTACAGGTGAGGAAACTGAGATTCAAGGTAGTGTAACCTTCCCAAGACCACACACCTAGGGACTGGCAAAGGCAGAGCAGCTGGCTCCTGAGCTCACGAATGCACTGCTTTCTGTGCAGCCTCTCCATGGGCGGAGGTGATCTTTGAAGCTGCCCAGGTGGCAGCATGAAGAAGCTACCTCAGAGCCTTCTGTGTGTTTACCAAGCTCTGAGCCAGCTGCAGCCAAATTCACACTGCCCTGTCCTTTCTTTTCACCTAATTGCACCTCCATTTTCTTTAGTTCTAACATGTGCTGGCTTCTGAAATGGGCTGCTGTGGAGGACCACTGAGATGGCTCGAGCTGACTAGGGAGGTGCTCAGTCCCCTCAATTGCATATAACCAATGCAACTGAGTCTCACGGAGCACCAGTGTGTATATAGCCTTTGAAGCAAAGCAACAGGTCAGTGTGCACCCGCCTGTAGCTCCCGCTTACTAAACGTGAGTTTACTTCCTCAAACTGTTAACGCAGATTCCTCCAAACTTAAAGGCTACACGTTCCCAGCTTCCAGTACTCTTTCTTCATACCTCTCTCTGCATAGTGCAGAGATGCCATTGTTCCTACTACCTAGTCCAGCTCACAGAATTTCTGTGGTTCCCACCAGTCTCACAGTCACTCAACCCTAAGTCACGCCCCTCTTTGTGAATTAGTAAAACCCAGGTTTGGCCCTGGGTCATGGTTTTTGTTTTGGCTAGTCTTCGTTTGGACTGTACTGAGAACCCCTTGGTTCCCCACTATTGCAGATATGTCTCTGTCTCTTTTCTCTCACTGTGGGTTGCATTGGAAGTGGTAGATTGGAATTTACTCATGAGAATTCCAGTAATTTTTCCCTGGGATTACACTTTATAAGCTCTGGACTGTGACAAGGTTTGGGTGCCTGTTTATAGGCTATGTTAGAGAAGAGTGGTGTGAGGAAACACCCGGAGACCGAGGCTGTGGGAAAGATCGGATTTATTCCACCTACATACAGGCAGGCTGACATCAGAGTGATACCACAGCTATCCTGAGGGTAGGCTAAGTATATATATAATTTAGGGGTGGGGTCACAATTTCAAAGAATCCAGATGGAACGTTTGAGTTTAAAGCTGTAAGGACAGCCAACGCAGGTGGGTACATAGAGCTGCTATCAGGATGACTGCAGGTCTGGTCCTAAATTTCTCTGAGGTCCCTACTTCTTGTTTGCATAGGGCAGGCCATTATCAGTAGTGGGCAGTCATGAAGTTCTCTCAGGTCACTCTCAGACCAGACCTGACAGACTGGCTTCTGAAATGGGTATATTTTATTATCAAGATGGAAATTTAGCAAACATCCTTGGTCTTTACGTTCATCTTGGACATCATCTCCTGGGTTCCAGTGCAGATCCTTCAGCCTCCTGATAATACACTGAGCTCTAGGCCTTTGACTGGATCCTTCAGATCTCCAGTTTGCAGACAGCTCTTTTTCACTTTTCTGTAGTTGTCTCTGTGGGTGGCCATTGTAAGCCAATCTTGTAAATCCTAATATAATCATATATCTTGCATTAAGTCTATTTTTCTAGTAAGCACTGACTGACACATATAGTAAGAAAAATGCTAAAAGGCAGATACACAAAATGCTAAAGGGACCACACCCAGCACTGCTAGAAGTGTCAGGGAAGCTTTCGCAAGGGAGATGACTCAATAGATAGACTTGTCTTCCAATGTTATCTGAGCTCTGATGAAAACCAATACCCATGAGAAACACTTACTAGTTCATTGTTGCTTCTTAGCTACCTAAATGTTAGAAGATGATGGAACAGTGTCCAAACCTGGCACCCAGGAGATTCAGTCGGGGAGAGGAGACCTTAAAACATTTCTGAGACTTGGCAATATTTCTATAACCACGTTGGTGGTGGGAATGGAAGCCATCATTCTGCAAGGGAAGATGGCAATATCATAAATGAAATAAACATTTGCTTTTTGACCCAAGGATCCCACTCCTAAAAATGTATTTTAAACCTACACCTGTGCAAGCACAAAATCACACTTGCAGTTTTTATTTTTACACTAGGGAGACAATACAGTATTTACAAATGTGAGTTTGATTTATTTCACTTATAAGCATGATCTCAAGCTACCTTCATTTACTTCTAAAGCCTCAAGATTATCCTTATTTATAGTCGAGTAATATTCCATTGTATAAAAATACCACATGTGGTCATTCATGAACTGTGGGGGAAGAGAACAAGAAGTCACCAAAAAGCAAGCCCTCCCTACAAATCAGTGCCATGCATGAGCCACTGTGGAGAGAGCCAGATACGCTTTCTGGCACATGGACTGGAAAACAAGAAGAGCCAACCCCTCCCTGTCCTGTAAGTGACCAGCTGATCTGGAGAAACACAGGCTGTGATGATGGATATTGAAGTGGAATACAATGTAATGCTTGTAGTGTTTAGTGTTTCACTGACTTTGCAGGTCTAAAGCCAGTAGTCTGATCATTATTCAAAGGATAATAATACGCATTGTAGCATCTATGCGGGGTCTCCTTCTGAAGGTGGTCGCCATTGTTAATTCCCTATCATTTTGTTCTGAAGTCCTGTATCATTTTCATTGTTTTGTTGGGTTGGGTTTTATTCTGCTTTATTTTGTTCAATTTTATTATATCCAAGGGCATGGTCAGTTATTTCAAAGATAACAAGATACATTATGGTAGCAATTTTGTCTTGTTTTGAAGTCCTTTATTGCATACATTGTTTTGTTTTCATTCGTTCTATTCTGTCCTATTTTGCTTGATTTTTGCTATGTCTGAAGATATCTGCAGCTATTTTGAAGACAACAAGAGGCATTATGGTAACCATTGCTGATTTTGTATTGCTTTGAAGTCCTGTTACACTTACACTGGTTTGTTTTGATTGGTTTTATTTTGCTTGGCTTTATTTTCTTTAAAATAAAATTTAAAAAATGCCACATCTTTTTTATACATTCCATGGTTGATGGGCATTTGGGTTGTTTCCAAGATTTAGCTATTATAAATTGTGCTGCTGTAAACATGAGTGCACATAGATTGCTGTAGCATGATGTCTTCAGTTCTTCTGGGAAAATACCCAGAAGGGAAATAGGTGGCTTGAAAGAAAAAACTAAAAGAGTAATAAGATCTAAATTGTACAATAGATATTGTGATAATGAAAGGGAAAGAATATGCTAAAAAGGAAAGAAGAACTGGGATGGGGAAAGGAGAAAAGGAAGAAGGGAAAAGATTATATGTATATATATATATATATATATATATATATATACACACCCACACACACACAAGATATATAACTATACCACTAATCTCTGTTAGTTCATCCAAAAGAACAATGTGTATTTTCATTGTTTGATTTTTTGATCATTTTGTTCATGCCTAAATCTTGTAACCTGAACAACTACTTCTAAGATAACAACATGGAATATACTAGCTAGTGTTAATTTCCTACTATTTTTTTGAAATTCTGTTTCATTTCTATCCTTTTTTCTATTTTGTTTTTTAAAACAAAAAAGATTATACAGGCACAAAGGCTATTCATTGTGACTTTAAAAAATGGGAAAATGCTGGAAATATCTCAAATGAGCACCAGCAAATGGAACAGAACAGTATGCAACCATAAAATGAATGAGGAAGATGTCTGCTGAGGTGGAACGAGAGTCAGACTATGTTGTTAAACAGGGAGGGTGCAGAACAGCATGGGGTACACTGCTTTTGCACAAGAAAAGGAGCAATAAGAATTTACGTATTTTTTTCTTAAATTTGCTCCCTTCAAATAACTACAAGATCAAAGCAGAAATTAAGATACCAACATGCCTAAAACTTTAAAAAATATCCCTTTATTTATTTATTTATTTATTTTTTTGGTACCAGGGATCAAACTCACAACCTTGCACTTGCCAGGCAGAAGCTTACGTCACTGAGCTAAATCCCTGGCCCTTTTATTTTAAAATAATCTCCAAGTTGAAGAAAAGTTGCAAGTACGGCACAAGTAACCCTTTTCCACAAACATTGAATAAGTTGCTGAAATGATGCACCCTTTACCTCCCAGAAATACTTTAGAGGACAGGAGGAATGTAACACACTTACCAGGATATTGATGCTGAAACACGACTGCTGTCGAATCCCCAAACTCCATCCGCATTTCACCATTTGGGTCCTTTAGCTCAAAATGACCAAGTTGAGACTCACATGTTACCCTTAGTGTCAAGTGTCTTTAGACTTATATGGACTGGAACAGTTCCTTAGGCTTCCCTTCTGTAATCTTTTGAAGGTTATTCTCATATGATATTTCCTAACAGAGATTTGGGGTGTGTCATTTTGACAGGGGTATCACAGAAAGGATGTGAGTTCCTACTGCATCTTATCAGATGGTGCATAGCTTTGAGTTGTCCATTCTCTTGATTAAGGTGAAGCCCTTGTCAGTAATATGTGTCTGCAGGAAGGTACTTTGGGAATATGTAAAAGGCCTGTTTCTCAATACACTATAGATTAATTAATTACCATGTTTTCCCACTTCATTCATAGATTATAATTGATTAATTTGAGGTACACATTATCCCAGATTTGACTAGTGAAAGCCCCTTTGAGCTGGCGTGTGTGTCCTTTGGAGATGATTTCATTGTGGTTAGAGTCCTTCTCTGCTTTCTGGTTCAAGATGCTAAAACTAAAGCAGCCTCCCCTGGATGCTGCCATTTCTCCAAGGTCCCTGGCTCCTTTTAGAAGAGAATTTAGCAGCAAAGGTGTGTGTGTGACAGGCAGGCTCATAACTATTGCAGTGTCATTACTCCCGAGCTGTCTCAGTGCACAGATGAGTATATATATATATATATATATATATATATGTATAAATTTTCGTTTCATTTTTCTAAGTATAGATTTCAAAAACTGAGTTATCTGTCCTTTCTATCTAGTCACAAGAATGTAACTTTCTCCCTTTCCGTGTTGGTAACTCCATTCTCTTGACACTGAGCAACTTGGTCCCGTTTTCTTTAATGTACTTGCTGAACTGCTCAGTCTTCTCCCTGTGAGGCTCCCCTCCCCTTATGCCCCTGCCCTCGCAGTCCTTGCTGGCCTTGGCTTCTGATTCGGGCATGAGGTGGAATCGCTGCGTGGAAGCCCGCTCTGTCCCGCTGTGGTTCCCGCAGCCCGTGCTGGGCACTGCAGTCGCGGCCCTGTGTGGGCTCTGGCCTCTGCTGGGGGCCCCCACCCTTTTGTCACTCCCTCCCTGGGTCACCTGGATTCTCCTGCTGCATAAGGACATTAGGACTGGGCAGTTTGGAAGGGAAGGAGGGGAGAGGAGGAGGAGGGAGATGGAAAAGTGAAAACATGTAACTAAACTTAAAATTACAAGATAGAGGAGACAGCAATAGAATCAAAACTCCTACTTATATAATTTTTATTTTTTTTGACTAAGTAAATCTCATTTAAAAAGGAACTCCAAAAATGAAAAATAAATCTAATTCTGTATCAAATTGGTAACAAGCAGCAAGAAAATAATGATTTAAAATGTTTTAGAAGATAATACTTTAGCTACACATGCTTAGTGAGATATAGTCTCAGGACAAGAGAGAGCCTAAATTAAATCTAAGAATATAAAGCAAGTCATAATATTATTAATTGTATTTTGGAACTATTTTATATATATAAAAAATTTATATGTAATGTGTTCTATCTTGCAATATGTGTATATATTGCAAGATAGAACAAATATGTAATGTGTTAATTTTGTTAGTAACTGAGATTTTTAGTATAAAAAATGTAAGAATAAAATATTTTAAATTTAAATTCCTCATAATGCAACATTTGACTTGGAAATTTCAACATGAATGTAATATTTAAAATATATGCAAATATAGTTCCCTTTACCCCTGTCCATTGGAAGGGGCCAGAAAAATTGGCAACTAGCAGCAGTGAGTAGTCCTACCACCCAGATTTTGGTTTCTAATTACTGCATTCCCTACTGAAAGGAACTGGGAATCTTTAAAGAAATGATCGATCCTGGGTCTGGGGAGAGGCTGGGACAAGTGAGCCTGGATACTTTACAGGGCACCAGGAAAAGAGCCAATCTGAAGAATTCTTATTGTTTGAAGTTGGCAATATTTGAGGTTCAAAAAGTTATGGTAATGGGGTATATACACTGAATCTATATAAAAACCTATGTCTATAAAGTGATATCCAGGATAAAAAACCCAAAACTTGTCATTCTTTACTCTGAAAAATGATAATTCAAAATTAATGATTAACTTGCCTTTCCAGTAGGAGCAGTTGAGATAAAACTCCCGCCTTCCCTCCCTCTCTTTCTCTCCTTTTCTCTCTCAAAGATTGATAGCTAATAAATACAGAAGGAATGAAAGAAACAGAACAATTTTGCAACCCTCCCCCCACACCTTTCAAAAGTTTTTTGAGACAGGGTCTCACTATTTAGTCCAGGCTGGGTTACTGAAACATTTTAACAAAGAAATGAAAACGTTAATGAATTTAAAATTGTTTTTAAAAGAATACTTGTTTATTTGTTTACTTATGTTTTTTTATTTTATGGAAAAAAACAAAATTTCATAACAAAATAATAGGAGAATAACAATAGTTAATACAAAGTAGTTACTAAAAGTACAAGATATGGGCATAAAATTTTTTTCTAAATCGTATTAGCACAAACCATTCTTTTCAATGAACTAAGAGAAACTAGCAGTATTATTATCTTGTATTTTGTTCCTTTTCCCTTCCTTCCTGTCCTGTTTCCCCTACCCTAGTTCCTCTTTCCTTTTGAACAATTTCTTTACAATATCCATTATAAGTTTTAGTTCTTATTTACTCTTTCAATTTCTTTCACCAGGGTGACAATATGATGTTTACACATGTGAGTCTGATTTATTTCACTTAGGGTGAAGGTTAGGGTCTTGCCCTGTTGTTCAGGCAGGCCTTGAACTCGAGGCGATCCATTTGCCTCAGCCTCTTAGATGGTCGGGTTACAGGTGTGTGCCATCATGCCCAGCTTTAAGACAGACTTTATTTTTAGAGTAGTTCATAGCAAATCGAGAGGATGGCATATGGAGTTCCTGTGTGGCCACACCCACACCTCCCAAGCCTGCCCCATGCTCAACATCCCACACCAGATGGGTACACCTGTCCCACTGCATGACGTAACATGGACTAATGTAGCACTGTCGGCCTGAGTCCATGGGTTTGCCTGAGGGTTCACTCTTGGTGTTGTACGTGCTGTAGGTCTGGACAAAGGTCTAATGACCTTTTTTTGCCTGTGTAATTTTTACAATATTCAACTTTTGTTTGGGTCCTACTATGCCCCAAGCACTTTGCTAGGTGCTAAAGATTCAGGTGTGAACAAGACGGATGCAGGGATCTTATACTCATGCAGCAGGCACCCTGCCTTGTCCATAGTGGGCTTTAAAAACTAAAATGTCTTTAAATGTTGTTCAAAATAACACAAACATAGAAAACGGCACAAGCTCAGGCATGGTGTGCATGCCTACATACCCAGGACTTGGGAGACCGAAGCAGGAGGATTGTTGCAAGTTCAAGACCAGCCTGGGCTTGGAAGTGAGTTCAAGGCCAGCCTGAACTGTATAGTGAGACCTTGTCTCAAAAGACAAAAATAAATAGATAAAAACAGAAAGCTGCACAAAACAAGTGGACATTTAATGAACTGTTGTAACTCTTACCTGTAAGCTTCCTCTGAACAAGACCTGGAATCCTGTTAGAGAGACAGGATCTTCTATGCACGTCCATACATTATAGCCTCCTCCAAGAAAGAGCATGTCATACACAATGGCATTGTGAGGATCAAAGACAAAGTGCAGAACCCTACCTTTGATGTTCTGAAGGTGAGATTTTATCCTCTGAAGGTAGTTTCTAGCCTCAAAGGTCGATCAAACTGAGCACAACAGAGGCATGCGTTACTAGGTACGTGACTTTCACTTGCTAATACTCAGCACGTGGAACTGCTGAAAGGTAGCCTCTGCCTTGATTCACAGCTCACCCTGAGAACATAGTACCAAACAGAGGGCTCAGAAGCATCGTTCTGCCACGGCAGATAAAAGCATTGAAACATCACTGAAGATAACCCTGGTGCTTGCTTCAAATGACTAAAGTCAAGATACTGAGAGGTAGCCTGCGGAGCTTCAGTCAGCTGCTGGGGTGAGAAAGGTGAGCTGAGGTGTTGCTCTTTTCCTGGGCTGTTGGATAATAGCAGAAATATGTGTTTGCTTTCTTATTGTTTTATTTTTTGAACACTCACACATCTACTCTTCTACCCATTTTATCTAATCCCTCTCACCTTCTAACACAGGTCTTTTCCACCCCAGAACTGAAATGTTGTAAAAGTGGGCAATCTGTTCTGTGCCTGACTGTTCTGAGTGCCCAAATCTTGGGAACAGTGGAAGACTGAAGAGGAGATTCACATGCATTCCATTTGGAAGTCTCAAACCTCAAGCATGGGTAATTCTTAATGCACGACAACATGATACACTTCCAGCAAGCTGTTATGCGTATCAAATACAATAACATGCAGTTCGGGGCACATGGCGGGAGTGCAGGAGGGACTGCGGTGGCCACTCAGGAAGGCAGCGAGGGGGAAGGCTGTGTGAAACAGGCCAGAGACTCCAGCCAGAGCTTGGTGGATGGGGCTGTTGTGACTCAGGGAAGTCTCAGTCTCCCATGGCTGAGAAGGAGAAGACCCCAGTTCTACAGGGATAAGGTGTAATCAGTGGTGATACCGGCCACTGACCTCTTGCTTACTGTGAACTTTTCATGTTCTCACCTCATGCACTCTCTGAGAAGCTCCCTCCCCTGCCACTTTCCACAAGAAGAAATTGAAGGAGGCATAGCTGTTTTTTTTTTGAAGAAGGAAATAAGCTTTTTTTGTGTGTGTGTGTGGTACTGAGGGTGAAACTCAGGGTCTTCACACTCAACTTTAGAAATTTTAAAAAGTGTTGACACAGGGTCATGTTAAGTTGCTAATTTCCCTGCATTGTACTCAAACTGTGATTCTCCTGCCTCAGCCTCCCAAGGTGCTGGGATTATAGGCATATGCCACTATATCCAACTAACATAAGTTTTTTGTTTTAAAGGAGGCATTTTTGTCATTTACCCCTTTCACATTCAGACAAGAGGAATCCAAATTGTATACTTTCTCATTTAATAGTATTAATCTTTCAGTTTAATTTCTTTAAGCCTTAATTTCCTTACATGTAAACTGGGAATTAAAATAGTGCCTTTCCACGGGGTTGTAGTGAGGATGAAATGAAGTGGTTTGGTGGGGCTGAGTCTAAAAGGCCTTGGATCGAGGGCACAGCTGCCTGTGGGACATCCACTGTGCTGCAGGGACGTCGGTGTCTTCCCTCTCTGAGGCAGCGGCTGAGCTACGGGATGACAAGTGTCCCTGGAGGCCTGGGATGGGAGCTCGCCCCACAGCCCAGGCGGATGGGTGGGGCCAGCGCAATTGCTCCCTGCCCATCTCTGTCTCTCGCTGCCTTTCTCTGGGTAGTGACTGTCTCCAGCTGTGGCCTCTCATCCTCTCCTGGATGTCTAAAGCTCGACGCTAACGCTTTAATGAGAAGCTACAGCCACATTCACATTTTCTTCCCCTTGAGGTACCTGCTGTTTCTTTCTAGAAATTTCTCCTGAAGCTTGTTGTATCAAAAAGCCACTTGGCCACGTTCTCAATTTGAATTCTGTCTTTATTTGTTTTCCCTCTTGGCACTCATTTGAATGCAGGTCGAGGGCCCAAAGACTAGGAAAGCAAGATGTTCCCCAGAGTCCCAGGGGACAGAAGAGTCCCTGAATATTTTCTCTGCCCTCTGGTCAACAGTTCTGTCACAGGCCATTATCTGCAAAAGGTGACTGTGGAGATGTAAGCTGGAGGCCCAGTCACTCCTTCCCTTCCCTGGCATAGGGCGATGGGCTGCAGCCAGGCTCCCCCAGTCCCATGGCCACTGCTCTGATTCTCCTCTCTTTGGCCCCTCCCCACCCAAGTGTGTTGTATCCCCAGAGCCCTGAAGGTTGAGTCTGATGTTTTTCTCTCCCTGAGAAAAGTGCTTTTTCTTTTTTGTGAAATACGCTTTAAGGATTATTTGCTCTCTCTTTCGTTGTAAAATTTCCTGGAATGTCAAATGAGCTGAAAAGTACAAAGTCTTTCATCTCTTCTGTCCCGGGGAATTAAGATTCCTAGAAGATAGTGGACTTCTTCCCCAAGTGCTCTGGGCTTTGGGAAAAACAAAGAAGCTAACAAACACATTTTCTCAACTGGTTTTGTGATGTATTAGCAATTCTCATAGAAAATGAGACACAAAAATTTCTTTCCTTTACAAGTATGTAAAGTCACTCTGAAGCTATCACCCTCTTCTCTGCCTTTTCTTCAAGTGACATTAGAATAAATCTCTTAAGTAGGATTTATTTATATATTTTGATTATTGATAACTAAAGGGTTTACTTTATCTACATACTCCTAAGAACCAACATGTATGTAAAAATATAGTTAATTGGATTCTTTGTCCTTTCTCTGGTAATTTTTATTTGTTTTTATTTTTGCCATACTGGTGATTGAACCCAGAGCCTTTGCAATGTGCTACATCCACAGCCCTTTTTTATTTTGAGACAGAGGTTGTCATGTCACTAAGTTGTCCAGGCTGGGCTCAAACTTTTTCTGCCTCACCCTTCCAGAGTGCTGGGATTACAGGCATATGCCACCAGGCCTAGCATCTCCATTTATGTATTTAAATATCATTCATTCATTCATTCATTCAATCAATATTCTTTAATTCTTCCTATTAGACATTGTGCCAAGCCTACTGTGGCAACCCTATGGGACACATACACCAGCTAAAATACTGCATTCTTCAACCATTTGAGCAACTAGAAGGAGTATGTGTTCTCTAGTGAACTCAGAGACAGAGTGTGAAGTCCAAAGGGTTATTAAGTTTGACTCCCTGTCCTGGCTGAGTCTTGTTGTTGCCTGTAATGTTCTGAGATTCAGAGGCGAAAGTCTAATATTGCTCTGCCTTTCACAATTTGTGTGATCCTAAATAGGTCACTTTACCTCTCTGGACCCAGTTTTCCAGTAGCGAGATCTAGGATGGAGTTACACGTGGTATAAAGTTCTTACTTACCTTAGTGTTTTAAGTGGTATCTGCCATTTTATATGAAGGACATAGTAATAATGATGTTATTGCTTACATGTGTGTAAATGCTTCATTATATAGAAAGAGAAAATGGAAAGTCTCTGTCTTCATGACACCCGTAAGTAGTAGGCTGCCAAGCAGATATTGTCTCAGGTTTGCAAATAGGAAAACAAATTTGCAGAGCTTAAGTAACTTAGGAGGGACATGTGCTAGTCAATTTCCAGATGGCTCCTAAATTCACCCTAGTATCCAGTGGTTTTGGAAATACAGACTTAGAAAGAAGGAGACTAATATTACTGCATTCTTACTCTATCCAGGACACCAATAGAATGTTATTTTCCTTGGATTTTTTTTCATTGTGTGCGACCTTGTTCTGTTGGTGTTTTGTGTCATCCCCAGTTTACAGATGAGATAACTGAAGCTCAGAAGTGTTATGTGGCTGTCCTAACAAGAGGGAAAGATGGATTTAAACTTTGTTTTCTCTCCCTCCAGTGCCCACAACTGCTAGGGATTGTGGAACACAACTCCCTCCACCTGACTTTTCTGTGGGGCCATCAAAACAGGACATCCCTCAACAAGGGTTACCTTGACTGTGTGTGACCTGTGCAGTCTGAGCCCCACTGTTCCAAGAGGCTTGAAGAAAGAAACTTTTTTGATGAGTTACACTTGCCTTTCTTTAGCATTGATTCTTGGAACTCAGGTCAGTGCAATGGCCAGCCACGTCACATATCCGTACTCCAGGCTGGGTCTCTTCCCGCACTAGTCAGGTCCTGTTGGAAGGGGCATTTAAGCAGCCTTGTTTATTACACTCCTCTGGCTCATAAACAAGATCTACTAGATTGGTTTGAGCCAAAATTCATTTATTATTAAAACATTACCGAAATATAACCAATTTCCAAATTTCCTGGGTTTATACAAAATCCCATGGTGTTGATACATTGTCTACTTTAATATTTAAATGTTTAGTTAGGTTTGAAATAAATAATATGGTTCTGCCTCCTAAGATTTATTTTGCCATGAAGTTGGATTAGATATGCCCCCAGAGCAAACCTTAATAATCTGCTTTTTTTTATCCCCCACCCTGCCAGGACATTTATGAAAACGCACAGAGCAGAAGGCTGTGCGAGGGGGAATCTGTGGCTTTTGGTCACTTTGGGCCGACTGTGTATGGCAACAGAGAATTAAGAAAAGTGAGTGAACTGATGTTTCCTGAACAATCAATACTTGGTTTAAAAGTCCCATTAATTTTTTTTTAATTTTCACTGAATTTCATTTTTTAAAAGATTTTGAGTTGTTTGATCACCAATGAAATATTATATTTAAGTAGCTGCAGTTTCTTTCCTCTTTAAATAGAAATTTTGAGCTTAGAAAGAGCTCAGGATTTTTTTTTTTTAATTTTAAAGGGAGTAAAACAGAACAGTAAAGTGAAACAAAACAAAACAAAACAGTGATAGGACAGTAGAAAATTCACAATAATTACTAGACTGCGTAATCTTATCCTCTAATTAGTTGCTAAGGTTTCCGGTCCCAGGCTTGCGAAGTCAATCAAACAACTTAAATGTCAAGTTGCTTCCTTACTTCAGTTATTATCATCTTAGCCTGTGTTGCGTCCTGTTGCTTTTGGGTGTGGCAGGGTGGAGGGGGGCGGGGGGCGGTAGGTGGAGGCCGCTTCCTTGCTGGTTCTTCTTGCCTGCCAGGGCCTCCGCGGGCATTCAGGCAGGCTGCATGGCTTCCCTGCTGCTTCTCCCCATCCGGCAGGGCCGCCACTCCTGGTTTTCTTATTTTTGCTGAATTGCTGAATTATCTCTTTCTATGGACTTCAAGTCTCAGTTCAGATCCTTCCTGTGTCCATGGGACCCACCTCTCTCCTCTTTCTCTTCCTCATGTTGCTACATTCCAGGGTCTGGACATCAAACTTAGAGAGCAAACTGGAATTTTGAATTTAGGAAGAGGAAATTGACCATGTCCTTTGGAATATCCTTACTTCTTTCCTTGTGTGGGGCTTCGATGAGAAGACCAGAAGAGACTTAACCTGGTTCTTACTGGTATACAATTTTTCTGTATTTCATCGTCAATTTATATCCCATGACCATGAAATATTATGTTAGCACATATAGCAACACCCAGTCTTCCCCCTACCTCCCCTCCTCTACTGATCTCTGATGGCCTTAGGTCTTCGGTCTGCATGCCAGGCACTATGTGTGCCGCTCTGAAACCCCCCGATTGTGATTTGTGTCCATGTGATGATTCAGAGCTTTTCGGAGTTGCAGGCTGGCTTGTTTTTAAGAACATGGATGACTGTTATTCTATCAAAAACCTCCAGGGTTGGTTATTAGATGCTTGGACAGAGAAATGTCAAAGTCATTCAACAGGAAGTGTGCAGCTGAAAAATGTTGCTGTCATTTCTTTCTAGAAACTTGGTATCTCAAATTAATAAACTTTTAAGAAGTTCTGCACATTATTCTTTATATCACGCATCATTCAACTGCTGCTCATTAAGCGCTCACGCTGCCAGGCACTGTGTTAGACCCGAGACTCCCACAGCGCAGCAAGTCACACGTGGCTTGTTCCCCACCTCCGAGGTGCTCACAGCAGAGTGATGTTGACGCTTGAGTGGTCCCCACCACATGGAGACGGATGCTGTGAGCATAACGTGCCTACGGTAGGGCACTGGCTCCGGCAGAAGACGTTCTGGCCCCAGGAGAAGGTTGGAGCTGGCCTCTCAGCTGGCTGTGCTCAGGACAGTGCTTGATTCTGCATGGCTAAGGAATGATGGGAGGGCACTAGATGGTTAAGAACATCAGCAAGGGTTTCAGAACGTGGGGGTGGAGACCGAGGCCTGGCTGCTGCCAGAGTGGAGAGATGAAAGGACTTGCGATAAAGCAGTGCTGGCAAGGATTCAGAAATGCACGAAGGATTCTTTCTGTGGGTAGAACGAACAGTTTCGCTGGGTACTAAGAGTGATGGGCTGTGTGCGTGTAAGGGTTGTTTTGTAGTTTCATTGGGTAGCAGGAGTGACAGGCCACGGTGAGTGTGTGGGTCACTCTGTAGGAGGGCTAGAAAGGTTGCCAAGCACCTGGCATAGGTCTCAGTCACATTCATTATTTCCTATAGCGATATAGATCCTCCTAGAAGAAAGAGAAGGGCCTCACTCAGGAGACGCTGCTTAGAGGAAGAGCTATCCCCACCGTAAGGCCTGAATTGGACCTGACTCCCAGTCCTCAGCCTGCCTGCCAGCGGAAGCGCTACGCTCAGTGGGGAACTCAGCTCAGCACTGCAGATGTCATAGGCAAGCACAGGATGTTATAAAGAAGGTAAGATAGGACAAGGAATTGTGCAGGTCCCAGGACATCTGGAATAACTCGAAAATTTACACCAGTTCTTCAAGAACTTTGCCTACTCAGTGAAAGACTGCCAGAAAACTTTGATCACAGACGTTTATTAAAATCATCCTGCCTAATGTCCCCTGCCTTCTTTCCATCCTTATAAAAGGGACACACTTCTTTTTATTCCTGTTCGTTTTGTGTCTGTTTGTTTTGTGTCTGCCTGCACCCAGGTACAATAAATCTGACACCACGTTGCCTTCACACAAGCCTGGTGGTCTCTGCTGGTCCCCACTTTCCTTGCCCTGTGTGTTACACTCACCTTTGAGACAAAAGAATAAAGAAAGCTTGATTTGTTTGGTATAAGCCGAAAGTCTCTCTTGTCTCGAAAAGACAGCACATTCTTTGGTTGGTATGGATGCTGTGCTAACATTAAAAAGAATGAAGGAAAAAAGTGAGAAAAGGTGAAGATGGAAGTAAAGGAGGCCATGTGGGAGAGGAGGAGGGAGAGGAGGACGAAGGGAATAACTACTCTTTTTTTCCTGAAACTTGTATTCCTGGAGAAGTGGGTTTAGCACTTAGTGGCAATTGGAAAGATTGGAGTGTTTTATTTGTATTCAAGCCCTCAACCTCTTGCCTAAAGTACTGGAAAGAAAGAAAGAAAGAAAGAAAGAAAGAAAGAAAGAAAGAAAGAAAGAAAGAGAGAAAGAGTAATCTGCTCCTAGCAGTTTCCCCTTTTGTTTTCTAAGATTCCCCTTCCCTAGCTCCCCTCCCGCCCCTCCCTCCCCTGTACCCCTTACTTTACAGTAGGAACCTGAGGCTGGGTGGGTAGGGGTGGAGGTGGAGATAGGAGGTGGAGGGGGAGGGGACACGCAGACAGGACAACAGGCTCTGCCTAGTTCCTGGTTGGTTTTACTCATTGCACTTCTATGTAACAGTTTATCAAAAGTGCTTCATTATTAAAAAACAGAACAAAGCAAATGGAAATGTGCAAGCCAGTGGCTCTGGGGATGACACCCAGACCCTGCATGGCACTGAAGGTGGCCCCTGTGTCATCTGACCTAGTGTCTACTTGGGTTCACCTCTCGAGGCTCTCCAGTGGGACTGATCTCCCTTTGGATCCCTTGGATTTGTTTGGCATGCACTAAACACCCTGCCATCTTCCTGCCTCTCCTTGTGAGACTCTATGTGGTCCCTGACCCCTGGGCTCAAGTCTCTGCCTCTACTCCTTCTGGGAAGTGGGAAGAGGGCAGCCTGCTAGGTGCTCCTGGGTTTTGCCTCTCTGTATAGAGCAATTCTTTTATTATGTAGGCATTAAAGCAAAAACAGGACAAGGCGAAGCACCTACTGGTTTGGGTTCTGGGTTTTGCACTTGACTCATTAGCTGCTCCTTATCAACCTCCTTCACTGATTTCTCCTTAGTCTCATGGCCCAAAGTGCTGGATTGTCCTAGACCTCAGTCTTTGGGCCACTTTCCCTTTTCTATACTGACTAGCATGAATTTATGTCTTGTGGCTTTAATATCATCTAAATGCTGACATTCCTAAATTTACATCTCAGCCCAGACTTCTCATTCTGAATCCCAGACTCATGAATCGTCTGGCCACCTGCCGTCTCCACTGGGATGTCCACTAGACATCTTGTACTTAACATGCTCAGAAACAAATTCCTGGTGTCATGCTGTTTCTCAGCCTGCTCTTCTCTTATCCTCCCCATCTGTTAAGTGCCGCTCCATTGCTATTGTTTATAACTAGATGTCCCCCCCCCAAGGCCTTACACCCTCTTAGGAAGGGCTTTTGGGAGATGACTGGGTCATGGTGTGTGATTAGTCCCTTGATGGGTTTTTGGGTGCAATATTGGGAGGTGAATCCTCGTGGGAAGAGGTGGGCCACTGTGGGCGTGGCCTAGAAGGGATCATATCCCTCCTCCTCTCTTGATCTCTCTTTGCTTTCTGCCTGCCATTCTGTGGACTGTTTCTTTTCTGCCATGTCCCTCTGCCTTAGAGCCAGCCAACTATGGCCTGAAACCTCTACAAACTGTGAGTCGAAATAAATCATTGGTCCTTTAATTT
>RJWM01032596.1:0-21350 GCA_004363535.1 Dasyprocta punctata | reverse complement strand
GTATTGGAACAACTGGACATTCTTATGTAAGACAAAATAGATATAGGCCTTCTTATGCAAAACAAACCTACATATAGACCTTCTGCTTTTCAAAAAACCTCAAAATGAATCACTAGTATAAATGTAAAATTACAAAAGTCTAGAAGCAAATCTATCTCACCTGGGATTGGAGATGAATTTTCATTACAACACCAAAAGTGCAACACTTTAAAAAAAAAACACTGGTAAGAATTTAAAACTCCTGCTCTGCCAAAGATACTTTTAAAAGAATTACAAGAGAAACAAAGCCAGGCATGTAGCTTAGTGGCACAGCACCTGCCTGGCCAGCTCAAGGTCCTGAGTATAATTTCTAGTACAAAAAGAAAATGAAGAAATTGAAGAAGAAGAGGAAGAAAGAAGAAGAATGAGGAGGAGGAGGAGGAAGAGGAAGAAGGGGAGGAAGGGGAGGAAGGGGAGGAAGATGAGGAAGAGGAGGAAGAAGAAGAAAGGAAGGAAGGAAGGAAGGAAGGAAGAAAGAACACACTAAAAGAATATCGTCACAAAACACAAACGTGATAAAGGCCTTCTATCCAAAATATAAAAATAACATTTGGGCCTAGGGTACAACTCAGTGGTTAAGTATTTTTCTAGCATGTATGAGGCTCTGGTTAAGTTCCCAGCACTGAAATAAAAAGCATTTAAAATTTCAATAGCAAGATAATAAACAACCAAATTTGAAAATGGGAAAAATATATGAACACTTTACCAAAGAAGATATACAGATAAGAAGCAGGCATTTGATTTTTTCTTTTTTTTTTATTTTGAAGAGAATAAAACCAAACAAAATAAAACAGAATAGAGTCAATCAAAACAAAACAATGTGCATGGTACATGACTTCAAAAAAGATGAAAGGAAATCAGTAATGGCTACCATAATGCCTCTTGGTATCTTCAAAATAACTGCCCATACCATCAGGCATAACAAAATCAAACAAAATAGTATGGAATAAAATCAATAAAAACAAAACAACAGTGGTTACCATAATGCCTCTTGTTATCTTCTAAGTAGTTGCCTATATTATCAGACATAATACAATCAAACAAATCAAAATAGAATAAAATCACTCAAAACAAAACAATGAAAGCAATGCAGGACTTCAAAACAAGGTAACAGGAAATCAATAATGGCTACCATTAGGTATTTTGTTATCTTTGAAATAACTATCCATGCCCTCAAATATAATAAAATTAGACAAACTGAAACAGGATAAAACCAAACTAAACAGAACAATGAAAAAAATACAGGATTCAAATCATGATAATAGATTAACCATGGCCACTGCCTTCCCTTTTTAGAAATTTCCTCCTGTTTCACTTTCACAATACGTATTGCATATTTTGAATCCTACTAACTCCTTTAGTTTTTTATACTAGGGAGACAACATGATGCTCACTCATGTGACTCTGGATCATTTCATCCATGAACATGATCTTAAGTTGTATCCATTTATCTACAAGAGCCTCGAGGTTATCTTTCTTTATAGCTGAGTAGCTTTCTATTATATAAATATGCCATCTTTCTTGTCCACTCTGCATCTAATGGGCAAGCTACCCCCACTTCTTTCTTGTTCCCTGTCACATATAGCATTGTTCTCTCTCAGCTATGTTCTCTCTCCTTTAACTTTCAGTCTATGAATGCCCTTTCAAGTTAAATGCATTTCTTTTTTTTTAATTTTATTAATAATAATAACAATGATCAGAGTAAAGCCAAAGAGAGAGAACCATATTGGGCCTCAAAGACAAGACAGAAGAGAATCCCCCAGACTTGCTACATTGCCTGCTGTCACCTTCCATAGAGATGCTCAGGTTGCTGCCCAGAGGCCTGAAAGGCCTACCAAACAATACTAGCAAAAAGTTGGTTGATGTTCCTTGGTTGTTATCAATTTAGCCAGACCTCCGAAACAGCAGGTTGTTGACTGGGGGGATGGGGGGGAGTATATTTGCCCCTGATTCCAAGCCTGCGCACCGGTGCCCCTCCAGCCCAGTGGGCCGGGTCCCAGAAGGGGCCCTTCTCGTTCTCCTCCAGGGTCCTGAGGTCAGGACCCTGGAAGGCAGTTCATTTGTGTCTTGATTGGTGCCTGAGCGGCTCGGGCCCCACGAGGGGCCCTTCTCATTCTCCTCCAGGGTCCCGAGGTCAGGACCCCAGAGGGCAGTTCATTTGCTTCCTGGTCCGAGTCTGCACCGCTCCGGTCCGGTAAATGCGTTTCTTGTATGAAGCATATTGATGGATCCTGTCTCTTGATCCATTTGCCTGTGCTTCTTTTTATTGGTGAATTAAGGCCATCTACATTAATGGTTATGGCCAACATGCACTGCCTCATCTCTACCATGCTATTTTCCTGCTGTTGACTGCCTACTTTTCCTCTCCATTCAATTGTCTGCCCCCCTCAATGATACACCTCTGCCACTGTTTCTGGAGCTGTGGTCTTTTTATCTCTCTCTAGAATGTCCTTCAGTGTTCTTTGTAGGGTTGGTTTGGTGGTCATGAATTCCTTCAGTTGTTGTCATGGAAGTGTTTTTGCTTCTCCATTAATTTTGAAAGACAGTTTTTCAGGGTACATTAATCTGGGTTGGAAGTTTTCTTTCAGGACTTGAAATACTTCACTCTTCTTGACTTGATCATTTGTGTTGAGAAATCTCTCATGATTCTGATTCTTTATAGGTGATCTATTTCTTTTCTCTAACAGCTTTTAATATTCTGTTCTTGTGTTGAATTTCTGGGATCTCGATTATTATATGTCTGGATATAGATTTATTTTGGTTATGGCTAGCTGGAGTTCTATATGCTTCACATATCTGAATGTCACTTTTCCCATGCTTGGGAAGTTTTCTGATATTATTTCTGTAAATAGACTTTTAACATCATTTCTGTTGACCCCCTGCTTTTACACTCACACCTTTTATTCTTAACTTATGTTTCTTTGGGTTGTCTTGCAGCCATTGAATTGTTACTTCCAGGTTCCTTGTTATTTTTAAGAGATCTTTCCTTCCATGATCACAAGCTACAAACCAGTCTTCAAGGTTTGAAAGTCTATCTTCAGTTTCTTTCAAGTGGTTTTGCCAGCTTTCAATGGAGTTTTTAATTTTCTGGATATCTCTTTGAATCTGTTTCATGTATTCTAAATCTTTTTTGTATTGTTCATTTATGGTTTCCCTCATTTTACTATGCTCCTCCATTTTTTTATCTATGTCTTCTTTAGAGATGCCTAGCAATTCTTTTATTATGTTTTTCATTTCTTCTTTTACCTGAGTTAGTATTTCCGTTTTAATTTCTTTTATAGCCTCGTGAATTTGTTTCTTTACTTCAGTTGCCATTGCTTCATAAACTTCAGGTGTGTGACTCCCATCTCTTCCATGTTTGTATCTCCTGGACTTGCTCTGCTTGGATTGGAGGTCAGAGACTGCCTTTTGTGAAGCAAGCACTTGAAATGATGCTCAAAGTCATGTGGCATTATGGAATTACAAGTTAAAGCAACAGTGAGATACTTCTATATACCTATTATAATTGCTAAAATTAAGGAGGACAAAGACACCTGAGAATACCAAATACTGTCAAGGATGCAAAGCAAAAGGAATATTCATTCTTCACTGGTAAGAAGTCAAAATGATACGGCCACTTTGAATGACAGTTTGCCAGTTTCTGACAGAGCTAAACATAAATTTATAATAGGATCCATCATCACACACCTAGGTATTCACCTAGATGAGTTGAAAACTTAAGCCCACACAAAACCTGTACACAAATGTTTATAGCACCTTTTCTAAAGATAGCCAAAAACTGATAGTAACCAAGAAGTCCTTTAGTAAGTGAGCAAATGAGCAAACTACATTTCATACAATGGGATATTTTTCAGTGACAAAAAGGAATAAACTTTCTAATCATTAAAAGATGAAGGAAATTTAAATGCATATTTCTAAGTGAAAAAAGTTAGTCTGGAGCTGGGGCTGGGGCTGGGGCTCCATGGTAGAGCTCTTGAATAGCATGTGTGAGGCACTGGGTTCTATCACCGCACAGCAAAAGATATAAAGTAAAAGAGAAGCTAGTCTGAAAATGCTACATATTGAATGATTCTAAAGATATGGCATTCTGAAAAGAGAAAACCTACAGAAACATTTTTTCTAAAAAGCCAGTGGTTTCCAGGGGCTCTGGATATATAGGTGAAGCATGGGTTACTTTGGGGCAATGAATATATATTGCAAGTAATTGTAATGACAGATACACGTCATGCATTTATAAAAACTCACAAAACTGTACATGTGCTTTACTTAATAATGCATCAATTTTGGTTTGGTTTTTGCTGACACATGATATTAATAATAGGTGAAACTCTCAGTAGGAAAGCCATATATGAATTCTGTACTAACTACTCAGTTTGTCTGTAAATTTAAAACTGTGCTTCAAAAAAAGTCCAGTAATGTTAAAGCAAAAAAAAAGCTAAAAATCTTGGTTGCTTAAAATAATGGTTTCTGTCTTGCTCATATCACCAATCACTATGAAAGAAAGAGTGTAGAAAAACCACACAATGGCCCTTTAAAAAGATGCACCAGAAGAGGTACAAGGTTCTGACTTACTCTTCATTAAAGAGCAGGTCATCCAGCCACATCTGCCTTTAAAGGAGTGAGAATTACATTTTATCATATGCCTCCAAACAGAAAATTCAGAATGCCAGTCATTATTCTAAATGACTATCACTTCCTGCTTCCTGGACCAACTTCACCATAAAGACACACACATAGACACACGCGTGTGTGCATACACACACACACACACACACACACACACACACACGGGTGGAGAGGAAACATTCATGCCAGTAAGCAGTAAAACATAGCAGCCACTTGGAGACAGAGGTTCTGTAAGTCCATTAATTCCTGCTAGTGACACTGCCATGCCTCAAGCAACCTCCACCTGCTTAATTGCTTCTTCACTCTAAAATCCCTCCTGAAAAACCCAGCTCTTTTATGAAATTCTCTTCTGGCTTTATACCCCCAGGATCAATTTACAATAGGGAAAAAGTCCAAAGATTAACAGAAGGAAGGCTGAGGAAAGTGTGTTCCAAAAAAAAAATCTTTGTAGGTAAGAAGATCAAGGACCTCAGCACCAGCTTTCACTCCACTGAGTATTGCTCAGCATGCAGCTCGACCTGTCTCTTCACCTGCCACCACAAAAGCAGATGGCAGGCTACAAAAGGATACATTAGTTGTAAAGAATTATAAAGTCGTGTTCTGTTGATGGTGGCTAAAAATGCCTTAAGCATTCTGAAGTTAAGATAAGTAGAAGAGAAGTATTATTAAGGACTACTTGATTTGCATGTAACAAAATTTAACTCAAACAAGCTTAAGCACAAAGAAAATGAACTGTTCTGCTTAACCAAGAAGTCAGAAAGACAAACATGCCTAGATCCAGGAATAAATATGAACATTATCATAAGATCTCCTCTCCCTCTCTCTCTCTCTCTTTCTCTCTCTCTCTCTTTCTCGCTCTCTCTCTCTGTCTGTCTGTGTGTGTCTCCCCCTCTCTCCCCATGTGTGTGTGTGTGAGTGTGGCCTAGTGATATAAATCTACCCCACCTTTCAAGAAGATCAAAATGCAGAGACAGAGAGAGAACACCTCAAGTCTCTGGTTTCAGCAAGTGCCAGAAGGATACTGAGGATGCTGACTGATGGTGCCATATGACCATCATTGAATTAACTGCCATGATCACTGTAGTTTGGTCCTGTTGGATTAACAGACTGTAGGTTTCTGGTTAGAAAAGATGTTTCTGTTTCAGGAGAAAAGGGGAAGAGAGAGTACCAGTAGAGCCCAACCCAGTAGAGGAAGAGAATCTGGCAAACGCACACATTCAGGCTGACCTTCTATCCTCAGGATGCCCCCATCTTGGACACAGGTAATACTTTCAGAATTGTCTAAGGTTGAAGGAGACAGAATCACTTCACCAGAGTTGCATCCCTGCTGTCCTGCTCAAAGAAAAGACTGGGCTGAAGACACTTCTCCAGTTTCTCTTCCCTTATTTGGACATTCCCTTTCTCATATACTTACTCATGCTGCGTCTGACCAGGAACCCATGTTTGTCCTGAGAAAAAGCTGGTCTGTATTTTTCTTTGCATTCCAGCATATGGGCTAGGAATAAGCATTTGGCCAGTATTGGATGAATGCCTGGATCCATGGATGGACAGAATAGGGAGCTTCTTAGAAAGCAGAATAGATAGTCTTGACTCCAAGATGTTTTTACTTTGTCAAAGATAGCTATGATACCTCCTGGTATAGCAAATAAAAGTAGCAACAAGAATAAATTAACTCTGTATGATTTAAATCAGGTAGTGATCAGGGGATGCCAAGTATAAAAGTAAACAAAGACAGGTTTCCACAGTTATGGGGCACACTTAGAGACAGATTTTGCTTCTTATTTTTTGTGCTCAAATCTTACTCAGTGTCAGTGATGTGATTCTGAAATAGAAGGGGCACATGGTGGATGCAGAGAGCAGCTTGGATTGGAAGGGCCCATGGTGCTTTGATTAGTGCAGAGGAACAAACCCTACGGCTTTACTCCCTGCCCAGGCCCAGAGAGTCTACAGCTGCCCCTCCATCCCGGACCACCAACATCCCACTCATCTCAACCATCCTCCATCTGGGAATACAGAATTTCTCCACTTGTACAGAGTCAAGTCCCTCCCACCCTTCCTTCTCTGACATATGCAGACTACACATTAGCATGGTAATGTCTCATGCCATTAGTGAGTAACGTGCTGAATAATTAGGCTATGAAAATCTAACGGCAGGGATTTTTGTTTTATTAGCAATTTTCCATCCTATTGTGTTAATTTCATCTCATGTCAGCCAGCTTTCTAAGTAAACAATGATCACAGGCAGACATCATTTCCCAGCACATTGTGCTGCCTGGGTGACTTAACAGACCAGAAAATGGCTTAAGTTGCCTTTTGTCTTGCAGTCTCTGCCTTCTGTTAATGTCACAATATATCTAGTCCCTGGTTTCTTGTGACCCTGGGATATTCATTTCCTCTTTGTTTGTGCCTTTCTCTCCCTGTCTGTTCTCAATCTACCTCCACATCCCTCTTTCCCATCCTCATTTTTCTTCCTCTTTTTCCTGTCATTTCCTCTCCTATATTTTCTATGTCTACCTATGATGACATCACACTGCTCCAAACCTTCATAATATAAAACAATTTTAACCCTTGCATTCCTGGCCCCTGTTCATTTTTACACACACACACACACACACACACACACACCTTATTCTCTGTTTTCTGCTTACTGAGATGCCTGGCTGACAGATGATTAATATCAGGCCCAGCCTTGTTGGAAAGTTTAATGCTTTTTCTGTGATATTCCCACAGTCATCAACATCTGCAAGTTTCTCCCATCACTGAGAAAAAGTTCTGTCACTTACTACATTTTGTTCAAGATATAAAAGCAGCTGCCAAGCCCATGAGAAAGATGATGTAGAAAGATAGCAACAACTTCTACCTGGATTACCATGGGGAAGAAATGTGGCTGGGAAGGGGCTTGCGGGGTGTTTGATTGGTGGCCCTTCTTTTGTTCATCTTTCTCTCAGGCTCCAAGTGAACATAAGTCTGGATTAATCCAAGGCAGTGTATCATTTATTGGCTGTACTTAAATATCCAGGTGAAAGAATTAGAGTAACTAAGTAATATCTTCTTGAAAAAAAGTATATAGATAAATGCTAATAGCACAGGCACAAAATCTATGTATCCATACAAAACAAATAACCTGGCAAACTGCTATCTATGGCAGCAGTTTGAGGCAAACCAACACAATCTTTAGTTTTCATAATTAAACCACAAAATACAACATAATTACCCCCTAGTGCCATCATGAAGAAGCATAAACACTGTCACTTTGATTCCACCCACTATTACTGACTCATCACTCAGCCACATTTCTCCACCCTTCCTCTATAATGCTTAAGACACACATAGCTACTTATTGGGGGTTTTTGAATCACTGGCTTAACTAATGAGACTTTCACCTTACAAAAGCTAGCATGACTCTGGTGAAAAAGAGACACAGGGAAGAGTAGAAGAAGTTTTTGAAAAGCACTGATTCCAAAGAGTCTGAGGTTTCTGAAAACATATCATGTACCCAGAACTGTTTAGTGGGAAGCTTGAAAGAAATGAAAGAGGGTGTGGTGGCACACATTTGTAATCCCAGCACTTGAGAGGCTGAGGCAGGAGGATCTCTGTGAGTTCAAGGCCAGTCTGGGCTACATGAGTTTAAGGTTAGCCTAAACTACAAAGTGAGACCCTGTCTCAAAAAAAAAAAATAAAAAAAGTCGATACTATCTGGGCACAGTGTTGCATACCTGTAATCCAAGCATGGGAGGCTGAGCCAGGAGGATTGCTGTGAATTCAAGGCCAGTCTGGGCTACATAAGCAAGTTCAAGGCCAGTCTGCACCTCATAGCAAAACCCTGTCTCAAAAAGAGAGAGAGAGAGAGAGAGAGAGAGAGAGAGAGAAAGAAAGAAAAAAGAAAAACAAATGTTGAATAGACAGTAGAACAGGAATAGGTAACAATCGAATTGTGTGAAATAAGTTACATATATACCTGCACTAGAAAAGAGAAATAGGTAACCTAGTTTTATGAAGTTAAGGACGATTTGAGACAGGTTTTAGACATTCTTGGACAGGGAAACAAAACAGCCAAAACACAAAAGTAGTAATGCAAGTGACCTGGGGTCACAGAAAACCTGCTGATATGAACGGTGATCACTGTTTGGCAGTAGGAGGCTGATTGACACTTCCAACTTCCACCCTGGCAAACCCACCACGCCAGCATCCCCCAGGGCCCAACCACTGAGACCATTATGTTTCATTCACCATGGACCAATCTCAGAACCAGAAATGTGCTGGCCAACCTCACCCCTGCCACACCTTCCTCTCCACTGGCCACAGTTCATACAGACATCCCACACCAGGCACACAAGCGGCCCCCTGTGCCGACTGCTACACTAACAAAAATCACCCACCACAGACTTCTTTCTCCCTGCGTTTCGCAAATCAGCATTCAGCACCACGGCCAGCGCCAGCAGCAGGAAGACTGGAGCCCCAGAAGGCGCTTCCAGGAAAATGGAATCTTCCAGGTCGTCAGCCACGGGGCGCCTACTTTTTCTCTTGTTTCTGACGTTTCTTCCTTCTGGGTTCACTCAGGGTCACTGTTTCTAGGTGTCCGTAAAGATCGATTGTGCTGTAGTAACATATTCACTGATTAACTGGTAGAGGAAAAAAACAGAAAGCACTTCCTTCCGCGGTTTTCTCTCCCTAAGAAACTGATTGCATTTGACAAACACTATAAACTCCTTCCCACATCCTGCCATTTGCTGACTAAGAGAACAGAGCCTGCAGTCAAGCTGTCTGGGTGATCCACCATATAATAGCCCTATAACCTTGGGCCAGTCTTATGCAAAACAGTGCTACCTACCTCACTGCCTTTGTTGATACTATTGTTACTATTACTGTTATTATCTGGACACACTGACCATCTTGTTGCTTGAATGGATGTCTGCTTAGAAGACTCAAATATCACTCGGTATGTCCTGGTTCAGAAGCTTTCTCCCTAAGCAGTCACATGGCTTCCTTCCCCACTTCCTCCAGACCAGTCCACCCTGGTCACACTCTAGTTATTTCCTCTTCCATGCTCCCTACCTACCATCCCCACTTTACTTTTCTTCCTAAAATTTATCACATCCAATATGCTAAATATTATTTCTGTATTTTTACCCTCTCTTTCTCCTCTGATACTATAAGAAGTTCCATGACAGAATCAACTGTTTTGTTCACTTGTATTATTCATACTGCGGAACAGTACCAGGTATGCCGTAGGTGCTCAAAAGTACTAATTGAATGCAGCATTACTACGATTATCAAAATTATTACGTAGGAATCATTTTCTCTATTTTCTATGGGAACAAATAGACATAGAAAAATGTAGTCCACCTATGAAATGCAAGCCTGTAAGAGAACAGAAAATAATGAATTGAAAGCCAACCCTTCAATCTATTTCATTAGAACTCATAATGCATGTGATGTTAAAGACACAGTCTAAGAAAGACCCAACACTTTGAGATCAGACGGGATCAGGCGCACTCAGGGTGGCATGGCCATAGATAAGACTCAACACGTTAAGAGCACCAGTAGGCAAGAGTTTGTCTTTTCCTCTACTCCTCCTTGATGGCTAGCCCAGAGCTTTGTGCAACTGCTGAAGGCTGGCCAGGCTCTGGCTTCTTAGCCTCCTAAAAGGCACACATAGGAATCCAGACTCTCACAGGGCTTTCTGGGTGCAGACCTTTGACATGGAGACTTGGCTAAAGTGAGGCAGGTATCAGCACTGAGAAAGCAGTGTCACTAGTGTTCTGATATGTCAAGCTCATCTCAGCATCTCCTACAGTAGACAGTGTCTCCACAAATCACCTGCCCATGAATCTCATGTTATCCTTCTGCCCTTCTGAAGAGGGATGATGGATGTGAGGACCATGTCCCTTCCTTAGTAGTGGGCTACTGTGTCAAAGGCACGGGGTGGGAGTCACTCTGATCTTCCTGAAAAGGAGTTTGCTTCCAAAGTGCCCAGCCTAACCTTTTGATGTCACATCCTTATCATCTCAAGGCCAGGATACAAGGGAGATGGGCCTGACATCCTCATAGGCAGAAAGGCCTGAGCCTAGGATGAAATCACCAAAGGCCACCTGCTCCACAACTGTCCCAGTGAGAAAAGGATTGACTGAGGCACAGAAAACTGCAAATTTGAGCCAGTAAAGCATACGATATCTTCCAAACACTGAGCCTTGGAGAGGAAATCGGAACACTCAGAACAAGACAGATTAGGACAGAACAATACCCAAGAGAAGAAAATCTGGTTTTGTGCCTTTAAAACCAGCCTCACTCCAGTAAATGTGAGTCCTATGGGGGGCAGGAAGGGTGAGTTACAAACCAGGTCACTACAAAGATAACAGGAGTGTTATCCGTCTGGGAAGCTGGTAATGACCACTCTCATGTCTTACCGTGTACATCGTCTTCATCTTTCTTGCCTTCTACTCCACTATGTAAAGATGCACAGATACACAGAGATTCACATGAGGGAGGAACACCAAGGCATCCAGCTCGGGCCTCATCCAATACAGGCTTCCTCTCTCCCTAAAAAGTGTGACATCTGCCCAGGGTCATGCAAATGAGGTATGGCTTTTTAGTACAACTGAGCAGGAGAAAGCATATTTATCCATATTCCAGTGCAGTAGAGGCCCTGGTGAGGACTGGTCTATCTAAAATATGGCACCTAACTGTCTGGTAAGCTGCCTCCATTCCCCCAAGAGGGACTGAAAAGATTATGAGACACTCAGCCTACCTGAGAGTCTTGGAGATATTGTGTTCCACTGGGTGATTTTGATGTCTTTTAACCTGGCTTTTAGACTTGTTCCCTAAAACATACCAATAATGGAGCAACTTCTGATTTTAATTCATCACTTTCATTTGAAACAGGGTTTGCTATGTGGTTCAGGCTGGCCTTAAATGCACTTAGCCTCGGCTGACCCCAAACTCACAGAGATACTCCTGCCTCAGCCTCCTGAGTGCTAGGATTACAGGCCTGTGCCACCAAGCTGGGTTTGTAGCTCATCCCTTCTAACCACACTCATGAACCATGGTGTCATCAAAAAGTTAGTGCTCATGGGCTTGCATGGGAGCCCAAGAAGGGAGTGGTCACAGATTAAAGCCCCATACTGCATCACTGCAGCAGTATCCGATGTCCAAATCACATGCCCTTCAGTCAGAACCCCATACCTAAGGTGCAGCCGTGTCTGTTCAAATTCATGGTAACGGACCTTGGTTGGAGCCCTTACAGAATCTCAGGGGAGACAATATGTAAAAGCCTCAGAGGCAGGACTCGGATGTTAGGCTTGGCAAGCAGACTAGAAACCATAGCTACAGACTGATGTCTCACCTGGGCCACAGGGGAAAGTGTGGGCCTCCATAGTTGCTTTGTGATCCTCACAAACAGAGTCAACGAGCACAGCCATCACTTTAGCGGCCACCTCAGAGAACAGCCATCTGTCACACATCAGATTTCCTATACACCTTTTCCTATAGCATGCTAAGCAGTTCTGGAGACACAGAGTATGAGGCCCTCAAAACAGGCCTGCATTTAAGATCCTGCTAAAGAATTTCAATGAAGGAGCAATGACTTGGGACCGAGAGACTTGACTGAGCCATTAACATGCTATGCTCTCCCTGGCCTCTGTATCCAAAACTGAAAAGGGTGTGGGGGGCAGGGTGCCAACTCCCAGCATGGCAGTGACAATAAATGAAATCATGCATTCTCTGCCATCAGAGGTCCCAGAAGAAAGTATAATATGCAAGCCAGGTGGTGTTATTAATGACATACTCAGGTGTTTTCTGAAGTTTGCAATTAGCATGAAAGAGTAATGTTAACTATTTCATCTTCTCAAAACTACCTCAAGAAGAACATTCTGGCATTAAAGAAATGACCTGCCATTTTCTCATCTTTATCTGGATTTTCACCATTTGCACTGGTTTACTGATGACAGGAGATACTGTTAAGAGAGTTAGTTCCAAGAATATTAATTGACTTCCTTATTTGGTGGTGCTCATTTGCTGCTTCTCTCTCTCTCTCTCTCTCTCTCTCTTTCTCTCTCTCCCTCCCTCCCTCCTTCCCTCCCTCTTCCACCCCCTTTGTTCAGCTGATTCAGACAACAACTCCTCAAAACCTGTGGCCCCAACAGCCACACAGCAACAGGTGACAGGAGCCCAACAGCCCCAGAAGCAGCAGCAGCAAGCAGAGCATCGCATGGAGAGCTTTCCTTCTCTCCATCTCAGGAAGCAGCAGGAGTTGTGCCAAGTGCTGGAGAGCGGGCTGGCTGCTTCAGAATCCCCACTCTTCTCCCAGAGCCTGGCACTGGGCACAGGAGATGCCATGAGCACATAGACCAAACAGGGTGGCATCCAGCTGGCACAGGGAGCTACATCCTCAGCACCGTTGGGAGGAGCCGAGGAAGGAAGGAAGGACCAGAGCCAGCTTCTGGCTAGAATAGACACACAGAGTGGGGGATCTCAGAGCCATAAGGTAGCACTATGAGTTGGACACAATCTCTAGCAAGGAAATCCATCTGTCCTTGAGACTCAGCAATGGAAAATCCTTTCCTGAAGGTCACAGGGGGATGAAAAGGAAAAGGAATCTTCCCCCCCACACCACCACCAAGGACTCAGGTTCTATCTATTTCAGAGAACTGAAAAAAAAGACAACCCATAAATGAGCACAAGAAGTCAAAGTCAACAGGTTCTCTCAGACCCCTACAGCTGCCAACATGAGCTGTGCTCTGGGGGAAAAAAAAAAAAAAAGCATGTAACTGATTTTAAATGTCCTGGTGGCATGTAATAGTCAGATAATGTGTTAAGATTTGAGAAGGCCTTCTAAAAATGCTTTAAACCTCAATAGCTTTACTGAAGATTGTGGACCCTGATCCCACTAAAATATTTCCTATCGGAGCGAGCCCTGACAGTACATCTCTGGACATTGGGATGCCCCCTGATCCACTCTGAGCACAACTGCTCCAGCAGACGTTGTTACAATGCATGAGAACTGGGCCCGCAGAGCATGGAACAGGAAGCGAAAAGGAAGAGTCTATGATAAAGAAGCAGAGTGGAGCCCAGCAGGCAGGGGTGACTGAGAGCTCTGAAGCCAGACACCTGCGGACAGAGCTGGCTCCATCTACAACCCATGTAGTCTGGTCATGTTACTTAACCCTAGTGCCTCAGTTTCCCCATCCAGAAAACAGTAATTGTAATGGCAACACCCCTGCCCTGGCCACGCCCAGGGCTCAGTGAGGGAGTGTGGTGCCAGCCTCTAGTGACTACTCAGCACAAGCAGCCTCTGATGCTGTGGGGAAGGCCCGGTGAGGCTATGAGCCCGGCAGAGGCCACAGCAAGGCAGGTATGTCGAACTACAGGAGCTATAGGGGACCTCATGCGACTACTTATGCCACTTAGCAATTCTCCTGCGAAATCATATCACTAGAGACAACAACCGCTACTGAACCCACTCCCACTGGAAGGTGTCTTCTCCGCCTGTTCATGCCTTTCCATGGCCCTGAATCCTGGGCCGGAGGGACTCTCGTGTCCCCATCACCCGGCGGTGGAATCCGATTCTAAGAAGAGCAGGCAGGAGAGCCAGGCGGGTCGCTCCTTGCCACCCTCCTCCTTCTCTGCCCGCCCCGCGACTCTTCCTTCCAAGCTCCCTGGGGACCCCGACACCTGTTGGGGTGGGCGCCAAGTCTTCTCGCTCCGCCTCGCCGCCGCCGATGCCGTGCCCCAGCCGGGATCCCCCTCCTGAGCGCGGCCGCACCTGTATTTGTTAATCAAGCCGCCGAGGACGCGGTAATTGCCCAGCGGAAAACACGGGTGCAGATGTTAGGGAGCGCCGGGGCAAAAGCACTAAATGAGATTCTTGTTTTCCAAACAGAGCCCGAGATTTAATTACACCCTTTCCAAGTGCTTATTAAAAACCCTTATTTTTTTTTTCCTTATTGTTTTCCTGCATGGCGCATATTGAATCAGCCGCTGCTGTTGTCTTGTTTTTGGAGCGTTCATAAAAAGAACCGATGTGGAAAATTGCAAACACAGATTGTACCCAAACAATATCTTCTCCTTTTGCTTTTTCCCTCTCCTTTCTTCCCGCTGAATAACAACATCGGTGAACCTAGTCAGCGCACATCCGGGTTCATTTCCAACAGCCAAGGGGGATCCTTTTCACCTCCCCTCCCTCACCTGGGACAGAGTTCGGAGGCCAGGGCGCAGGAGCACCTGGGAAAGGGGAGGAGACAGGTGCGTGCCAGACCTGGAACCAGGGTCAATCAGAGCTGACCACTAGACTAGGCAGAGTGGCCATGACCCTCCCATGGCAGGTGGGGAGTCCACTACTAACATAAACCCACACACACTGTTCTCCTCCAGTAATGAAGCTTGAACTCAGAGCTTCACGCATGTTAGGCAAATGCTCTACCTGTGAGCTGACCCCTAGCCTGTTTTTATTATTTTATTTTGAGAAATAATCTCACTGTCTTGCCTGAGCTAGCCTCGAACTTGCTGCGATCCTCCTGCTCAGCTTCCCAGGTAGCCAGGATTAAAGGCGTGTGCCACCACACAGAGTACACAGCTTCTCATGATGCTTCTGGGGCTTTACCTGCAAAGACCTGCGGGCTTCTTTTAGGCCCAAAAATTACTCCTTCAAAAAGGGGATGGGCCTCTTGATTCCTTCTCAGCTGCAACTTCACATCCTGATAACCATCTCCTGTGCCAAGGAGAGACAGCGTCACCAATCCCAGGGGCCAGGGTCAGGGTCAGGGTCACAGCTAGATTGGGTACAGCACAGGCACTCAGTGGTGAACTGACTATTTACCCCTGGCCAACTCTACCTATTGGAAAAGCAAACCTGTTTCCCAGGCCTTTCACACAAAGCTTCCAGGATCCAAGTCCTAAGGCAGAGGAGACTAGAGCCCTCTTGGCTAGCCTCTGGTCCCCTTCAGAGCCTCCTCACCACAAACTGTCCTCACTTCCTTCTCAGGCTTTACCCTACTTACTGCCACCACCGCCACTTGGATGTAGAACCAGTTTCAAAGAGGAGGAAGCAGTGTCCCAGGCTGGGCCATCTCCCTTCCCACCTCTCTATGGCAGGAAGGGCAGGAGGAGGTGCTGATGTGCGGCCATTTGGAGAAGGGATGCAGACGTGGGTACGTTCTCCTACCCTGTATCTCCTTTGAGATCCAGCAGCAGTCTCCCACATCCATGCTGTTCAGTATCTCAAATGCTCTTGTGGGGAAAGATGGGGAGCCCAGGGAGGGGGCTGGATCCTTAGGGAACCCTACTGGACTCACATCCTGCCCCACGTCTCTTGGGCCCCTCCAGGTGAGGAGGGGCCATCTGTGCCTGGATGGGAGGGTCCAACACCTTGGCCATGTGTCTCCAATACCTTTTCATCTCCTCCTGAACTTCCCTCTTCTCCATCTCCCAAGTCCTATCTTTTAAAACTACATAGGAATGAAAGTTGGGGTGAGGGGAACCTTAGGAAGATAAAGCCATCAGCAGGTTCTTTCATGACTCTCTTAGCCCTCTACAGAGTGGACAGCAGAAGTGAAACCCAAAGGGCAAAAATACCCACTGTGCCCACATGCAGGATGCCTCACTCTTTACGGCCTGTGGGTCAGACACAGAGGGTGGAGAAATGGTGGAAAGACTGATTTTTTAAAAATTGGAAAAGCTGGTGTTTCTGATGAGACACCAGTTCTCATCTCCTAGCAGAATCATGGGAATTGAGGAGCAAAAAGGCTGTGTGAGATGCTCAGATCCATTCTCTGTTTCCATGTCACCCTTCTATCCCCAAAGCTCACAAAACTAAAACAATACTACCTGGCCTTTCTGTGGCTCAGCCCAGGATCCACCCATTCTGTGCCTTCACATGGAATCTGAAGGCTGGAGCCCGGCAGACACTGTCTCCCTGCAGGGTACAGTCAGCACTGTGTCACGCCCTTGGTGTCCACAGTGTCTGGATTCTAGGGTCTATGGTTTTGTCACCAGCTCCTAGGACATGAGGGAGCTTGATCAAGTCAGTGAAGACAGCTGCAGTGTCAGCAGTTTCCTGGCCTGGAGCTCTTTGATTCTACTTTTCTGACTCTCCCAATGGCTTTGTAAAGACCTGTTTCTCTGTGTAAAATTCCTTTCTGCCTGTCCTAGAGTGGCTTCTATTTTCTGCCTTAAACTCTGACTGATACACGGTCTCTACAGGTCTGTGCATTCATTCTGCAGTGGAAGCTCAGAGAAGTGCAGTGGCTTTCCCACGGGTCCACAGCAACTTAGAAGGCAGAGCTGGGTCCAAAGTCAACCTTCTCCCTATGACACAGAGCTCTTCAGCAGCAGAGTGGGAAGAATCTGATTCCTTTGATTCCCCTTTCTATTCTCCCCCAATCCCTGCCCTCCTCACACCTAGATCAGTGTGTGTGTGTGTGTGTGTGTGTGTGTGGTGTGTAAACACAGGGGCAGAGCCATATGTGTGCCCTGGTACTCACTAATGCTGTGCACTTCTGTACTGGTGGGCATTGTCCCTGGCTCCACCAAAGGTCCAAGTGTTTCAGCTGCCAACTTTGTGCTGTGGCTCTATTAAAGATCTTTCAGGGAGCAAGCTTTCATTTCATGGACGATTCAGAATCTCCATTCAGAAGAAATTGATGTCTTGCCTAGCATTTTCCCACATGAGAGATGGTCAGAACTCACCGTGAAAGCAGATAAAGACAATGTCAGTTGGCAGCTTGGAACTGCACATAAAAAAGCTGAACTGATGAGCAAAGACTCTGAAGATGATGCAGAGAAAATCCCGAGTCTCCCCAGGGAAGCTGTTAACAACCTGTCACCTGGCCCCCGGGGAGCAAGCCACCAGCCACAGACAATGCGTAGACTCAATTTACATCAGCTGGCTGCGGGGAGCTCTGGACTTGCGGCTCCCAGCTGGGCTCCACTGAGGCCTCATGAAGTTCAGATGGGCCCTTGGCTCAAGCAGAGCTTCTTTCCAAGAATGGCAGCTTCGGCCTGCAGGGAAAGGAGCCGGCCACCACATCAGCAATGGGAGGAAAGGTATGTGGTGGGGAGGGGAATGGAAGGGGTACTGTATTTGACCTTCAGAAGGTGCCTCATCCTTACAATCTCCTCCCTCCTTCGAGTGTGCTTTCCTGCATCTAACAGCTATTGCTCTCTAAGAATTGACTGCTCTGAGCAGACTCCAGCTCTCCCCAGCCCCAGGGCCAAGACAGGGCACTTCTCAGAGCAAGGGGGCTTCCATTTCACCCCTCCCAGACTCTCTCTGTCCCCACAGCTTGGTGAGCCCACACTGGAAAGCCATGGTACAGATCAGGCCTGTTAAGACTTCAGCAAAATGAAAAAACAAAAATCAGGATAATGCGATAATACAGGCATGTGTGTATGTGTGTGTGTGCTATTGTATGCGTGGTAGTGGTGGCGTGGCATGATACGTGTGCATGTCACTTATTCTGAAATTATTTCTTAGTGTGAATAGCCTCTTTTTCTTGTTATAAGCTTGTAATAAAAGTCATGTTGTTGTTTTAAGGTAGGGAGAGAATAGTTTCACTTCCTTTTCTTTTCTCACTTCTCTCTTGACAAAAGAAACTTCCCTTGTATTAGCTTGGGTGTTTGTTTTTGTTTGTCTGTCTGTTTTGTAAGATGGAGTGAACCCATAGCATTCATACCATATTACATCTCCATTTTTTGTTTTTAGACAAAATCTCCTTAAGTTGCCCAGAATGAGGTCAAATTTGCCATCCTCCTGCCTCAGCCTCCCAGAGTGCTAGGATTACAGGCATGCACCACCACACCAGCTTGTTTGTGTTTATTTTTTCTAGCCTGTGTAGTAAAGCTCATGCCCTCTGCCCCTCCCACTTACAGGACAGATGTCCAGGACCAGGCAGCTTCCTCTTCCTCCTCCTCACCAGGTGTCATTTCCAGTCCCCCACCACACACCACTGAAGAGCTGGAAGAAGGAGATAAAGGCCCAGGAGACTGACTGACCCTAACCACTTTCCTTGGTCATCTCAGGTCTCTGAGACCCCTCAATTCTGGGAGATCGGGGAGTTACACCTTCCTGTCTCCCATGCCACCTCCTCCCTTACCGAGAGCTTTGCCCACTGAGAAAAATCATGTCAGGTTTTGCTGCAGGAAAGCTTCAAGTTACTTGCATGCACAGTGTGTGAGGCAAGCATTGCCTCTCAAAACCAAGCTGGATCTCTCTTTGGAAAAGGCTCCCAACTCTGAGTGAGCACACACTGGCCCAGCAGGAATAGCTGTCTTTATGATTGTCCACTCCATAGCAGCCCTGTCCCTGAAAATCCCACCACCACCACCCAGGCAGCTCAGGGCTACAGGCATGGGGACCCCAATGGAGGCATCCCTGCCACCACTACCCTGCTGCTGACCACCCCCACAAGCTGTAGTCACTCACCACGCTGTTTTGTGATTTCCCAGGGGGTGCCACACCTCCTGACCCCATTTTTTCTTTAATTTCAAATATGTATTAACTCAAGTAATTGTGCACTATTATGACTGTAATTTCATAGATTAAAAAAACATAAGATGCAGAGAAGCTAGGTGACTCACCAAAGTAAGAGCAAATAGTTGGGGAAACTAGGGTGGGAATCCAGCAGTCCAGCTTAAGTCTGCACCTTATCGCTCAATGTTACCTCTGTGTTTGACACATAAGCTTCCTGGGACCCAGAAGTTGGGACAGAAGCAAGAGTCCTTCCAGGAAAATACAGGCCCTGCCAAGGGACCTCTGAAATTCCTGGGTATGTGAAAATGATGCCACAAAAGTTCATCCACTCCATGAAGCAGGCAATGGGTCCCTATTCATTCAAACACCTCCCGTAGTCAGTAAAAGCTCCAGAAGGACTAGGATACCTCCAAGGGCATCTTAAGGCAGCACCAGGCCTTCCTCACTGTCAAGGATATCTTCCCAAACCCACCTCCAGCCTCTGCTCACTCTCCAGGGCACCCCCAAAGTCCCTGAGGCCAACAGGGTTTAGTCCTTGAGAGTACATGACAGCTGGTGACCCATAGCAAGCTTCCTGGCAAATTAGAAAGCAGTGCCCTTGCAAATGTCACGAAGCCTTGTGGCTGTACAGCCGGGTTAGAGAAATGACACCTGTGTTTCAGCTGTTGCTGATCCCCCTCGCAACCTTTCAGAAGGAAACAGCTATACACGGACTTGGAGGAAGGACATCCCAGGACATTCTCTCTGCTGAACCATCTGCAGGAGCTTGTGTTGCTCTCTAGCCACTGTTTCCTCGACTTGTCAAATGGGGATGACACAGCAATCACCTCGTTGGGTAGCTGTGATGAGCTATTGTGTTCAAAACAGAAATAATGTAGCTGGGCACAGTGGTAGATGTCTGTCCTCCCAGTTACTCAGAAGGCTGAGGCAGGAGGATCATGGATTCAAGGCCTGCATGGGCAACTTAGCAGAACCCTGAAGAAAAAGAAAGAAAGAAAGAAAGAAAGAAAGAAAGAAAGAAAGAAAGAAAGAAAGAAGAAAGAAAGAGAGAAAAGATAGAAAGATAGAAAGAAAGAAAGAAAGAAAGAAAGAAAGAAAGAAGGAAGAGAGAGAGAAAGGTAGGAAGGAAGGAAGGAAGGAAGAAAAGAAAAGAAAAAAGAAAAGAAAGAGAGAGATGGAGGGAGAGAAAGAAGAGAAGAGAAGAGAAGAGAAGGGTAGGGCAGGAAAAGGAAGGGAAGGAAACATAAGAGAAGGGAAGGGAAGGGAAGGGAAGGGAAGGGAAATATAAAATGCAGGCACACGGTAGACACAGGCAATGGCAGCTAGGAGCACCATTACGTGTCAGTTCCTCACCCTTCTCTTCTATTCTTTCGATACCGCAAGGAGGAAACGAGGAAGGAGGAAGGCTCCCATGTGGATACAGTAGAAAAGGATTCAGGGGTTCAAAAGATTTTTAGGGATTCCAGCCACTGTCTGCTTCTGTTTCCCAGGTTTTGGAACATTCTTCCAGAGCCTTCCCACCAGAATGTCACTAGAGCTGTAGGAGTTCCAGCCCAGCCTGGGGCTCACCCTCACAGGGCACTGCTGGAAGAGGGGGTCACATAAACAGCCAAGCTGGTGTGCCAGGCTTGAGGGAGGGATGGGAGGAGAGGGTCCCTGCCCTCTGTCCTGCAGCAGATGGGATAAGATGCCCCCACAGAGCTGAGACCCCAGCTGTCACAAGGACATGATCAGTGGGCAGCACAGAAGGCCTTTCACAAACCCCCAACTCTCCCAGAAAATTCTGGATCTTGATCTCAGTATCATTGGCCTATGACCTGCCTGATGCCCTTCTGCACACCTTCAATCCCAGGCCTCAAAGAGCAAGGCTGCCCTGTGTTTTAGGTCGAGTAGGGCCTTGTCCCATGCTCCATAACATTTTCTGTTACCATAGTTACCACAGCTTTTCCAGTGGCTGCCACCAGGCCACAGCCCAGCCTTGCCTCCCCAGGACCGCCCACCTCCTTGCCCCACCCTCAGGGAGCCCTTGCTAGGCAAGGTCTTTTCCTCAGCTCCATTCAGGCACAAAACCCTTTGTTCATCACAGCATTTTTTGTCTGTATCACCTCCAATCTGCTGGGACAAAGACAAACTTGCCTTAGGTTGCCATGGCAACTCAGATCCTAGCCATCTATGTGCCTTGACCCTAGAGCTAAGGGACCAGGGTCTGTGCTCATAAATT
>RJWM01032595.1:0-21294 GCA_004363535.1 Dasyprocta punctata | reverse complement strand
AGCACCAATTCAGTCCTATGCTCTGAAGTTTTCAGCATTTCATATCAAAAAGGCAAAACACACTGTGTCCTGAGGTCAGTGATCTTCAACCAGTCAGGGACACTTTAAACTGAGGTTGTAACAGATAGACACTGGGTATTGGGGCACCAAAAAGAAATATACAATGAGAAATTTAGATTCTTGATCATAGATATTCTCCAAAAAAGAAACCCATTAGTTACCTGGCTCACAGCCCTGGCCATAGGGCTGAGTGTAGCATGTGGGAGCCATGGTGTCTTCCTCACACCAGAGACCTGCATTTAGCACTCACTTCCGGAAATCAGAGCAGCAGCATGGTAGGGAGGAGAGAAAAGGGCCCCTGGAGCCTGAGTTGGAGGTGGGAGTTGGAGTGTCACTTCCAGCTTGTTGACTTTGTGTCTTTGGACAATATCCTTAGCTTTACTGAGGTTCAACTTTCTTATCTGTAACACAGAAATAATATGGTGAGCAACAAAACGAGAAAATGCTTTGTGAGCAGTCACATTCTGTGTGAATGTCAGTTATTATAATCAGTATACACATGCAGAAGTTTGGAAGGTCTGAAAGGGATTCACTATTGAAAGATGGTGCCTGAGGACACACCAGATAATGAGTGTAATTTGCAGGTCTAGAGAAAGTGGAGAATGTGATGGTTTTTGGTTGACAGTGGTGCTTCTCATAATTTAATGTGTACCAGAAGCTGGGCATAGGTCTAGGCTAGGGCCTGAGTCATGGCATTTCTAACAAGACTTTGAGTGTTGCTGATGCTTCCAGGCTCACAGGGGTCTAGAAATGTGGTGTTTGATGTAGTGGAAGCAGCCACTGTGCTACTGATGACCTGAAACACAGTTTAACCAAACTGAGAGGTGTGAGAAGTATAACAAACACAAAGGATTCTTAAGACTTAGTATGAAATGTTGAGTAAAAATCTCAGTTTTTTTTTTTTACCTGAAATGCCTATTGAAATGATAATAGTTTGAATATTTTCAGTTACTCAGAATATTAACAGGTTCATTTCTTTTCTTTTTTCTAAATGTGGCTACAAGGGAGCATAAACCTGCCTATGTGGCAAACCCTTGTGCCTCCTGTCCTATTTCTGCTGGGCAGTGCTGGCCTGTGGGACTTGAGGGAGCAATAGCAATTTGGGCTGTGGTAGGAAGTGAGAGAGTATGAGCAGGGAGACCCTGAGGACATGGAGTAGGCACACGCCTGGTGCTGTACTGGACGCTTATGGAAGTCAACTATAGCGCTCCAAGATGTCTGTAAGGTGGATGTTAAAACTCCTACTTTCCTGATAAAGAAACCAAAGCTCAACAGCATTAAACTTTCCTGAAAGTCACACAGTAGAAAAGTAGGAGCCCATGTTTCTCTCACCAGCCCTGGAGGTACCAGAAAGGTCTCTAGGGGATGTAGTAGAAGCCTCCTCTGGAGGCCACATATGGTTCAGCATCTGGCAAGGTGGATGCTCAGAGAGTCAAGAGGAAGGATCTCTACAGGTTCCCATGGTCCTAGAACATGCACAGTGCCTGCTGTGTGATACAGAGTGCAGGGTGGCATTGCTAACTGGGTTTCCTTCTTGGTGTGTTTAACCTATTGTTGATGTCCTAAGAACTTGGTTAGACAGAAACAAATCTGTGCAGTACTGTCATTGGACCAGGAGGTAGATATCAAGCAATATAACATCAAGCAGTGAAGACACTAAAACGTCAGACAGCAGTGACAAAGGCTTAGAACATTGGTGGTTATTCTGTTCCAACCATAGTCACATGTGTGTGAGTTCTATATTAATCAATAAGCTTTACCACACATAAAATCAACTGAGAAGCTTTAAAAAAATTCCTGATAACCAGGCTGCATGACAAACCAATTAAACCAGAAGGTGGGATGTGACCCAGGCATTGTCTTTGTTTTTAAACACAGTAAATGAATCCAGTGTTCCACCAAGCTTGAGAACCAGTGCAGCAGACATGGAGAAGGTGAAGAAAGTGGCCCTGCTTTTATGGCAAGGACCAAAGCTGACAGGTGGAGATCAGGGGTGGGAGAATTAATTAGAACATCCATTTACTGAGTGCCACCTGCTGGGAACCATATACTCACCCTCTTATTTCACCTTCATGACAGTCGCTAAGGTCTATAAAATACCACTCCAGATCTTGGAGAAACTGAGACTCAGATACGAACTGACTTGATGAAGGTCACAGAACTAATAAGTGTCATAGATAGGATTTAAATCCAGGGCTTTCGGCACCAAAATTTTGGTGCTTATGCCTCTCTTGGTCAGGGAGAGACTAAACTCACAGATCATGTGGTTCAAGTATGTTCCTTTCACTGCCTTACCTACTTTATATGGTTTGGAAGGGCGATGTTCCAGAGAAGTGAAATGCTGTGTTTCAAAGTGAGTAACGTGTTAGTGGTGGGACCAGCCCCAGAATCTAGGTGACAGGTGGTTTTATTTTCTTCTGCCATACCTAGTTGCTTCTCTCGGCTTTTCTGCAGGAACAGGGCCTGTCTCGTCTTAGCCAGCAGGACAGTCAAGGCAGAAGCCCTCTTTTTACTACTGCCCTTTTGTGTGCCATGTCCTTGCTTATCAGCTGACACTACTTCCTTAAAGCATCATCAAAATCCTCTCTCTGTGTGTCTTGCAGCCCCTACCCATGCCTGTGGACCATCAGCAATGGAGGTGGAGGTCCTGCAGGCTCAGCCCCCGAGATGCATGCCAGCGGCCCTGGAGCATTTCTCCTAGGAAATCCAGCCGTGACTTCGCCCCCCTCAGGACTGCCCACACAGGCGCCTGCTTCAGCAGGTGTGGAGGTCCTGGGGGAGCCCGCGCTCACCAGCATTGCGGTGTCCACCTGGACGGCAGTGGCCTCACATCCCTTCCCGGGCTGGGGTGGCCCGGGTGGGAGTGGGCGCCACTCTCCCATCCCTTTGGACAAGTAGGAAAGATCTGAGCCTCTCCTGTTGGCAAAGGACCCTGAATGTGTATAGTGCTGAAAAACCCCATCTGCTGATTCTAGAGCCTCCAGGGTCAACTTGTCCTGGAAGTCTTTCTGGAGATAGATTAATGTGAAGGACGCTAATCATGCCACTCACATCTCCCTGCCATTTTCCTTTGCATTTCTGTTTTCTCTGGGCTTAACCTTGGCACTGTTAGGCGATGAAACTCCACCAAATTGCTTCTTGGTTCCTTGCCCCTCACCCGAAAGTGGTTGTGGAAAGCCTTTCTTCCTTTTCTCTGGATGTGATGTGAAGCTGTGAGCTCAGAGTTCACCCTGCAAGGCCACTGCCTCTTGCTTTGCACAGCCCTGGAAAGTGTTTGTGGCCACAGAGACCCGGCCGGCTTCTGCTCTGGGACCAAGACCGATGCAGGCTTGGAAAATTGATGAGATAATACAGCTGATCATGTGCTACAGCAGTGTGCCTGGAGTTGAAGGGATGAAACTACCTTACTCCCTTGCTCAGACACCTTCAGTGGCTTCCCATTGCTTTCCAATCTCCTTCCTTTAAAGACATTCTGGCTCTGATCTTTTTCCCAGCTTTGGCTCCCTGCCAACCTTTACTTCCTGTTCCACTCAAATCATTTGTATTCACTGCCCTTTCCCTTCTAAATGCCTCCCCCATCCCTGGAATGTCCATCTCTCCTGTCTTTCCCTAGTTCACTGATGTGCCTCTACTCACCCTCCAGGGTCCTGTGGGAACAACGCTTGTGAATCCTCAGAGCTGGTGAATCTTACCTTTCCCCAGTGCCTGCTCTCCCCATGTATTTGCCCTGTCACAGAGCTCACCTCCTTCTGTTTTGTATTTTTGTTACCCATGAGGTAACAAAATGCGTCTCTATCTACTAGACTATAAGACTGTCGAGGAGGAGGCCTGGCCTTCCCATCTTTGTGCCCCTTAGCACTTTGCACTGTGCCTTGCCTGTTGTAGGTGCTCAATAAATGTTTGCTGAGCTGAATTGGTTTAGCGTGTGTGTGTGTGTGTGTGTGTGTGTGTGTGTGTGTGTGTGTTTTAAAAGGACGACATGGCTGGGCAGCAGGACTCCTATAATCCCAGAACTTTGGAAGGCTGAAGCAGGAAGACCATGAATTTCAACCCAACATGGGCAACTTAGCCACTTAGTAAGAGCCTGTCTCAAAGTAAAAAATAAAAAAGGGTTAGAGATATAACTCAGTGCAGTGGCCCAGGGTTTCAATCCTAGTGTATCGGCCAGAGCTCACTAGAGAAACAGATTTAATATAAAACATATAAATGTATATGGATTTACCAGGTGAGCTTATAATGGCCACCCACAGAGTCAGGTGTGGAAGAGTACAAATGGCTGTCCGTGTGCTAGAAATCCAAAGGATCCAGTCAAAGGTTATAAGCCTGGAGCTCACTGTAGAGTTCTGTGCCAATCCATATCAGGAAACTGAAGAGTCTGTGCTGGAAGCCAGATGATGGACATCTAAGGACAAGGTGCAGACTGGAACTCCTCCAAAGAAATCAAAGCAATATTTTCTTCTTTTCCGTTTTATTACATTCGGGCTGCAAGCCTATTGGTTGTTGCCACTCACATCCAGGTTGGATCTTCACTCTTTAGTAAGTCCTTTCAGCCACACACAGAACTATGCTAGGCCAATCAGTTGGATGTTTCTTACTCAAATTGACACAGCAGTTATTTATCACACCCAGTATGAGGGGAAAGCAAGACAACATGGAGTGAACTCAGAGATGTAGGCCCCATGACATGGCAGCATGGCAGTGTGGGAGCCCAGGAGACATGCTGGTGTCACCTTGGCCTGTCATGTGAGGCACACCCAACTCTCAGTGATTGATACTGGTACAAGGAGATGGGGTATGCTAGAGGTGTTATTCCTCAATATGGCTTCTTGGACCCTCTGACCTGGGATCACCTGGAATCCCTGATAGAAACTCAGATTCCCCAGCACACCCCACACCTGTTGAATCAGAACATTTGGGGCTGACATTCAGAAACCTTATCTCAAATGTGCTTGAGCCTCTGTGCTATTCAAATTTATTGCTATAATCAATGAACCAAACTACAGTTTCCTCAATCTTACTTTTCCTTTTTCAACACCACTGGATAACCTTCTTACCACTGGAAGGCTTCAAGACTGGATTGATGAGCAGGTCTGCAAGCACTGACAATGCAACCCCCCCTTGGGCTGCCACAGAGTGGTCAAGGAGTGTGGGTCCCACTCTGGGTCTACCTAGGCTCAGTGGCTCCCACCATTGTTTCATCAGCCAAGCTTGTGAAAGTGTACCCCTTTGTTTAAATAAAAAATATATTACAGGAAAAGACATTGCTATTACTCTCCCTCAAACCACTCCTCCTCACTTTGAACATCTTCACCCCATTGTTCTGGTCATTTTCTGAAGCAGTTCTGAAAGTTCTCTTTCATGAGTGTCTTTAGTTGCAGGGTCGTGGATGCGATGCCTTGTTGTTCTGAACTGAATCAAAACATTTACCTTTATTTAGTTATACACCTTCTAGGTATCCTGCAGAGAATTAAAGCCATCATATTACAATGATACATGCATACCCATGTTTACAGCAGCATAATTCATAATAGCTAAATCTTGGAAGCAGTCTCTATGTCTATCAACATTGAATGGATAAAGAATATGTGGTATTTATGCACAATGAAGTACCTCTCTGCCATAAAGAAGGATAAATTTAAGTCATTTATAGTCATTTTTGAGACCACAATGCAAAGTGAAACAAATCAGACACAGAAGGTTAAATATTGCATGGTTCCTCTTATATGATTGGTGGGAGAGTAGACTGGTACAACTACTGTGAAAATCAGCATGGAGATTCCTCATAGAGCTAGGAGCAGAGGTTCCATTTGCCCAAGTTATTCCTCTTTTTGGTATCTTTCCAAAAGAATTAAAAGCATCATATCACAGTATTATATGCATATTTAGAGCAGCACAGTTTGTAATTACTAAATTCTGGAAACAACCCAGATTGGTGTACCCTACCAACAGTGGGGAAGGATTCCTTTTCCCCCACACCCCTGCCAGCTTTTGTTATTGGTCGATTTCTTGGTAATAACCATTCTTTCTGGGATGAGATGCAATCTCAGCATGTTTTAATTTGCATCTCTCAAATTACCATTGATGTTGCATGTTTTTTTCATATATTTGTTTACCATTTCTACTTCTCCATCTGACAAGTGTTCATTTCAGATGCCCATATTTAGACTGAGTCTTTAAATTTAAGGCATGTGATTTTTTTGTGTGTTCTTTATATTTTCTAGATAATAGTCCATTGTCCATGGAACAGTTGGCAAAATTATTTACCTACACTCTGGTTTATATCTTTAGTATGTTGGTGGTTTCTCTTGCTCTGCAAAAGCTTTTTACTAAGATGTGATCCCATTTGTTAATTCTTTGTGACAGTTCCTGTGGAATTGTGGTTTTATTCATAAAGACTTTGCCTACACCAAATGTCTTCAAGAGTTCTACCTATTCTATCTTCCGACAGATTTAGTGCTTCTGTTTTAATATTTAGATTTCTGATCCATTTTGATTTTAGTTCAGTGCATGGTGAAAGATATGGGTCTAGTTTTAATCTCAGGCATGGGGAAAGCCAGTTTTTTCTTCCAGTGAAGATATATGGCTCCTTAGTCAAAGACACAGTGCCTGAGTATGTCTGGAGTTGTTTTTCTGGGTTCCTGTCACATGGACTATTGTTTTCTATTCTTTCACTTTCAGCCTATGAATTTCTTTTTGAATTAAATGTCTTTCTTCCTTCCTTCCTTCCTTCCTTTCTTTCTTTTCTTTTTTTTTTTTTTTTTTTTTTTTTTTTTTTTTTGGTATTGGGGATCAAACTCACAACCTCGCACCTGCCAGTCAGGCCCTTAGGCCACTGAGCTAAACCCCCGGCCCTATTTTTTTTGAGACAGGGTCTCACTACGCAGTTCAGGCTGGCCTTGAACTCACTTTGTAGCCCAGGCTGGTCTTGAACTCACAATGATCCTCCTGTCTCAGCCTGCCAAATGCTGGAATTAAAGGTGTGCACCACCATGCCCGGCTAAATGTGTTTATTGTATGCAGTATATTGTTGGATCTTGCTTTTTGATCTAGTCTGCCAGCCTGATTCTTTTGATTGATAAATTGAGACCATCAACATTGATATAACTGACATGTACTGACTTATCCTTGTTGTATTATTTTCTTGTTGTTGCCTACCTTTCCCTCCTCTGTTTAATTGCCTGCCTTACTTGATGGATTCATTCTTTTAAGGTTCATGGAGTTGTAATCCTTGTTATTTCTTTTTAGAATATCTTTCAGAACATTTTGCAGTGCTGGTTTGGTGTCATGAATTTCCTCGGCTGTTCTTTGTCATGGAAGTACTTATTTCTCCATCAATTTTAAAATATAGTTTTGTGGGATACATCAATCTGGGTTGTAGGTTCTTTTCTTTTAGGGTTTGAAATACCTCAAGCTCTCCTTGACTTGAGGGTTTGTGCTGAGAAGTCTGCTATGATTCTGATGGACTTTCCTTTATTGGTAATTTTTTTCCTATACAATCTTTTAACATTTTGTTATTGTATTGAATTTCTGGAATCTTGACTATTATATGCCTTGGTGTAGATTTTTTTGATTATGGCTAATTGGAGTTATATATGCCTTACTTATCTTTATGTCAAATTCTTTTTCCCTGTTTGGAAAGTTTTCTATCGTGACTTCTGTGAATAGGTTTTTTTAAAATGTCATTGGTGCTATCTCCTACTTTTTCGTTGACTCTGATCAATCTTACGTTATTGTTCTTTGTATCATCTAGTAGCTGCTGGATTGATTTCTCACGGTCCCTTGCTATTTTTAAGAAATCTCCGTTTTCATGATCACTAACCACAATCCTGTCTTCTGTCCTCACAATGGCTCATTCTGCTGTGTTATTTTTAATGGAATTTTTAGTCACCTGGTTATCTGTTTGACTCTGTTTCATGGATTACATTTCTTTCCTATGTTGGATATTCATGGTTTCCATCATTTTCCTAAAGTCCTCTATTTTTTTTTAATCTGTATCTGCTCTAAAGTCACCAAGCATCTTTCTTCATGGGTCACCATCTCTGTAGCTATCTGAGAAAATATTTCTGATTTGGTTTTTTTCTGGAGCCTTTTTCATGTGCTTTGGTATTTTTGCTGTTAGCACTTCAGAGAGTCCAGCTGAGTGGCTTTCAAATTGTTCTACCTCATTACCCTTGGGTTTGCCTTTGCTGAGTTGGAAGTCTTGGGTTGTATCTGGTTTAAATGGCTTCTCACTTTTTCTCTCTATATGTATTTTAGCTTTTTCCCTGGGTTGGTGCTTATAAACTGCTTATGGTGAGTAGTTTTATTGCCAATAGTGAGAATCCTTAGGAAATGACTACATCTCAGAGGTGTCTTTCAGGTGTAGCTGGCTTTTGGGTTTTGAATCTGTTGCAGCACCCTAATTCTTCAATTTATTGGGGATGAGAAGTTGCTGCCTAGTTGACCCAGTCCCTGGTTCTTTGGCACTATTTTTTATGACCAATAGGCAATCCCAGACTTAGTATACCAGGAAGAACACTGGTTAGAACTAATATGTCACCTTGCCTAAAGTAGTACAGCCAGCAATAACAGTAGTATCAAACACAGCCTAGAAAATAACAAATTGTGGTAACTATTCATTTGCCACCTTTTTTTTTAATTTTAAAGGGGATAAAACCAAGGAAAATAAAACAGAATAAAACCAATCAAAAATAAACCAGCATAAGTGATACAGGAGTTCAAAACCTTAATAAACCAACAATAGTTACCGTAATGTCTTCTGTTGTCTTCAAAATAGCTGTAGATACTTTTGGACATAGTAAAAATTGAACAGAACAGAATAGAATAGAAACAATAAGACCAAAACAGTGAATGCAATAAAGGACTTCAGAACAAGCCACTAGTAAATTCAAAATGGCTACCATAATATGTCTTGGTATCTTTCAAATAGCTGCTCATGTCATTAGATTTAACATAATCAAACAAAACAAAAAAGAATAAAACCCAATCCAACAAAACAATGAAAATGATATGGTTTCCTGGCCAGGATCACTTCCTGGTGAGGCCTGGATATCCCCCCCTCCCCGCCCCAGTCTGCAAATGGTGCTGACTCACTGAGAGAGGCTTGGGTGTGGCTGTCCCCACTCTCGCCTAATTTGCCACCTTTGACTGTATGAACTACAAAATCTAAAATGAACTAGAAAATTGTATGCAGTAAATAAACCCTCAAAATGGTAATTTTACCATCAGGAGGAAATTTTTTTAAGGGGTTAAGGAGAAAATAGAGAAATAGAAGAAAAGGAAGAAATTAGAGGAAAGGCTGGAGGGCAAAGGAAGGTCATGCAAACTTTGGGAAGCTGTTGAAGCACACAGGCGGGAAAGAGAGAAAGAAGAAATAAAAACAAAAACTGAACAGAACAACAACAAAAAACTAGAAACTGTGTTCACTTTCATATAAACACAAGAACAGTTTAGAAAAAATGAAATAAAATGAAAAAAAAAGAAAGAAAGAAAATTTAAAAAAAATGTCCACTTCAGTGTGTATCTCTGCTGTCAGTGAAAACAACATGGACAGAGTCCAGATCCAAGTTGATTAATCCCAGCAAGCCAACTGTAGCTTTATAGTGGTAGTGGATGACCCCAGGAATCCTGCATCTTTAGTTCCACTGAAATTTAGGCTGATTTCTGGCTGTGAGGTTGGAACCAGTTTTATTCAGCCTGTAATAGTCTGTGTGTCTCCTGTCAGCCTGAACTCAGCTCCCTGCCAGTTTGATCTTGGCTCTCTGACCTACTGCTGACTTGAACTTGGGCAGTCTGATGCTGTCATGGGGAGCCACTAGGATGGAGCCAGCCCACACTATTCTGAGTTATGAGCTCAGTTGACATCTCTCCAGGATGGCGATTGGCCAATCATCCTCTCCTGTGGGACATCTGAGCCGGAATAACTCATGAACCACTGCAGTCTGTTTTGTCCAGTGCTCCATTCCACTGGTATGTCTCTATCAGTAGTCGCTATGCTTCTGTACTTTTAAGATGTCCTTCCCATGCAGTGAGTTCAGGCTCAGAGAAAAAGTGCCACCTGCCTCCTCCTTCTTCTTTGTTGAAGTCTCTCTCTTCCCTCTTTCCTTGGGCATCAATTCTTGCTTCAGATCCTTTCTGGGTTCTGGGTACCCAGTTGCCTTCTACTTCTTTTCCCCACATTGCTATATTCCAGTGTCTAGAACCAAATGTTGGGAAAGCTGTTTCTTTGCACCTCACCACTCCACTATCTTTCTGGAAGTCTATTAGTAGGTGTTTGTCACACTCTTTCAAGACTGGAATAAACATGGGTGAATATGAGCAAGTTAAATCGATGCATTTGAGAAGAACGTGAGTTCCATTTAATGGAATTGTGAGTCTGTTAGCAGGGAGTGGTGACTTGGGCATTCAAGGAGGCTTCATTCCTTTTTGTTTACTTGTTCATCAGATGATGGACATTTGAGATGTTCCTATTTTTTGAACATATGTGTGCAAGTCTTTGAGTGAGTCAGATACCATCATTATCCCTGTTTTACAGATGAAGAGACAGCCTCTGAGGGCTTAACTAGGGATTCCAATGTGCATTTCTTTCAATTTCCTTTTTTAACTTTCATCCCTATCCCCATGGTCTGCAGGTGCCAAAATGTTTTTCCCATCTTCACTGTGTAGATGTCTGTGATGTGCATCAATCACGTTATTTTTTTTTCTGGATCTAGGACTGCCCCACACACTTGACATATTGCTCCGTCCTCCTATATCTGTGTCTATATTGAGGACTGTCATGGCTGTACTTGACCCTGCCCCTCTCAGTAGGGCTGGTTGTTCAGAGGTTTATGTCATTGCACTAAAGAGTTTCATCAGCTACAGGAAGAACAAAGGACCCAGTACCAGTAAACGCACACAGGCCCATTTGCTTAAAGTTTCACAATGTGAAGGGCTATCTGAGGTCCCAGGAAATATCATGAAAGTGTGTTGAAAATGGAGGAGATGGGGCTGATATCTGAGGCTTGTTGTAAACAAAACCTGGACATTATCAGCATCATCAATCATCATCATCATCATCATCATCATCATCATCCCATACAAATGATGATTTGTGGAGCTGGCTGGGCAAGGATGAACTCTGTAGGGCAAGGTCAGACAGGAGCTGATGTTGCTGTCTAACATAGAGTGTCTTCTTCTTCAGGGAAACTTCAGTTTTGCTCTTAAGAACTTTCAGTTGAATGAGGCTCACCTACATTAGTGAGCAAAATCTCCATTTAAAGTCAGTTGCTGGGAAGGCACTTCTGCTGACTCCTTTCTTTTTTGTAGAAGAAATTCTTTTTTTTTTTTTTTGTACCAGAAATTGAACTCAGGACCTTGTGCTTGCCAGGCAGGCACTTGTGCCACTGAGATACAGCCCCAGGCTCAGTTGCGATGGTTAATCTTAATTCAATTTGATTGGCTCAAGATATACCTAGGAAATTACTAAAGCACTCTTCTGGGGTCTGGGTGGGTCAGCAAGACATGCCTTGGAGACTAACATGGTGGTCTCTGACGCCTTCCTCTCTGGCTCTTTCCCTGCTCTCTGCTTCCAGGATGCCATGATGTGAGCAGCTTTTCCGCACCACGCAGTTTATGCCACGGAGCCAGCTGACTATGACTGAAACCTTTGAAACCATCAACTAAAATGAACCTTTTTTCCTTTAAGCAGAGTATGTCAACTACTTTGGTCACAGTGGTGAAAAGCTGACTAATACAGAAATGGACAGTACATGTTGATCACATCTACAAAATACCTTCATCCTGGAGCAACTACTACATTAAAATAACCATTAGCTGAGCACGGTGGTGCACGCCTTTAATCCCAGCACTCAGGAGGCTGAGGTAGGAGGAGTGTTGTGAGTTCAAGGCCTGCTTGGGCTACAACTTGAGCACAAGGCTGGGCTGAACTACATAATGCGACCCTGCCTCAAAAAAACTAGGGCCGGGAGTTTGGCTCCGTGGCTTAAGTACCTGCCTGGCAGGTGTGAGGTTGTGAGTTTGATCCCTAGTACTGGAAAAAAAAAAAACATTCAAAGTACCCAAACTTATTGTTCATTATTTTTGCTTTAGCAGAATTGAAAAGAACATACCTGGGGCATCATTTATGGAGAACAAACAAAATGTAAAGATTGGGAGAAAACTCTTTGGGGAAAAGTCTGCCTTTGGTCCTCTGAGAGTCAGTCTAGAAATTGTCCACAAGGGGACATTTCTCAGTCTCAGAAGCAAAGGTGCAGAGGCCACAGCCTGAGACGAAGAAAGAGCGATGCTGGGGACCTAGGCTACTAACAGAAAACTGGAGTCTGGAAAAGCTGGAGGCCTGAGCAATTTATCAGACCCATGTTAGGACTTGGATAGAATTACTGTGGATGGAGGTGAGAAGCTGGTCAAATATTCACTCTCAAAATGGTGAAATCAGAGATTTGCTATTTCTGGTTATGACCACTCTGATGCCTCGTAGGGGTAACCCTGCATGTGTTTATGTGAAGTGTGTGCGTGAATGTATATATTTGGTAAGAAATTTCTGGTTTCAAGAGGAGAAGTCAGTAAACTTTTGGGGTAGACTCATTTTGTGTTGGAAGAGCACTATTTTGGGTGGGATGGGGTTGTGGGGGAAGGATGTAACAGGGGGTTTTGGGTGAACCATGGCTAGAGGTAGACCTGTGTGTACCTCCTATTCATCTGTGGGATACGGAGATCTCTGAGATTGCTAAGAAGGGTCAGACCAGTATAACAAGAGCATAGTGATCTTTGAGAGGGAAAGGGATTCAGATTGTGACCTTATCCACTGGTGGTTCAAATTTAGTTTCTATGTAATACTTCATTGTAACCAGGATCACAGGCATGCTCCACCATGCCTAGCATTTGCATGAAACCATGTAATGCGACTAGTTTTTTTCACGTAGTGTCTCAGTTTCGAGGCTCATTGATACACCATGTGATAACCCTTCATTCCTTTTTGTTTGCCTGTTCATCAGATGATGGACACTTGGGATGGTCCTAGTTTTTGAACATTTGTGTGCAAGTCTTTGAGTGAGTCAGTTACTATCATTATCCATGTGTTACAGGTGAGGAGAAAGGCTCTGAGGGCTTAACTAGGGTTTCCAACCCCCGCCTCCAACTTCGTGCCACTTGGGTACTGAGAATGGACCCGAGCTGGTGTAGTGGGTACATTATTCTGTTGGTACCTCATCTGGTGTTTGGTCACATCCATGCCGGTTGTTCAGTAAACGGTGGCAATCATGGGAAGGGTCTGTGCTCTTGCAGGGATGAGGCTGTGTGGGGGAAGCAGGGAAGGCAGGACAGGGAGGCTGCAGTTGGAGCAGTGCCACACGGGGCCCACAGAGTATCAGGGGGCGGATGGTGGATTGCTGATCTTCCAGGAAGGACTGGATGGCAGGTAAAACAATCAAGGTGATTCCCAGAAACCCTGTAGCATAGATTCTGGGAAAAATTAAATTCCTGGAGTGATAAAATGTGGGTGTGGATCCATTATAATTTGGATTATTAATGAAATGTGTTCTCAAAGTCTAGTAAAGCCTGGAAAATATTAATTATAATTGAAAAAGTGGTGATTGATTTTTAGGATAGATTTTTAGAAAGTGCAGTTACTGACACAAAACAAAACTGTGCTGGAGCCAAAACCTTCAGAAGTCCATGAGTTAACGTTACATTTTAAAAATTCACAAGTGCGATGAATTGAAGAAGGACTTTGTATTTATAATGATTCAACTTTGTGGGTCTGTACATATGAGGCCACTGTGTTGTGAGCCTGTGGCCAGGGTGGCCGCAAGCAGGAGATGAGAAGCAGGTACTGCCTTTTCCTTGTGAAACCAGGACAGCCTGGACCTTCCACAACGTGCCGGTCAATCTGTCGCACTGGAGCATCGACTTGTGGATCCAGCCATTTGGATCACATGGAGGATGAACGTTCTTCTGTAGCGAGGAGTAGGACAGCTAACAGATGACTCACTTTGGAGCCCTTACTGCTGCACTTTTCTCAGCGTCCTGCAGGTGGGTCTGTTGCTCAGCCATGTTGCAGCCTTCCGCAGCTAGATGTCTGGATGCGGTGCCAACAGCTGTTTGTTTCACGGCAGACGACACTTCCCCTTTGTCTTAGTTCTAGCGACCAAATGCTGGATTATGGTCTCAGACTTTGCAACCTTGCCTGTGATCTTAGGATTTATTCTCTCAAGTTAGAAAACTCCAGGACTGGAGGGTAGCCTGGACTGGGGAGATTTCACGTAACAGACCAAGAGTCAGAGTCGATGAGTCAGACAGGCTCACTGCGTAGGCTTAGACTTTACTCACCAGCTCAGACCCCAGGTGTTCCGACCAACGCCCTGGGTTGGTGGTAATGACTTTGTGTAGGATTAATTGTTAGGCTGCTGTTAAAGAGGTGGAACCCCATCAGTAGCTTCCTGCTGGGGAGGATAGGAAGTAGAGAAGGCAGGGCAAGAATTTTCCCAATGCCCTGACCTGCTGCCATGGAGTTCTAGTGCCTGATGGTGTGGGGAACTGTGCTGCACTTAGGATAAAGGCTTAGGGTCTCTTTCTGGAATGTTCTTGGAGTTGTATAGAGACCTGGGGCACCAACAACTCCATAGTAAGGACTTTGGTGTAGATGGAATTTTAGGTGCTTCACCTAGGTAATTTTTGGGAGTTGGAGGGATGAGGTGAGAGTAAGGGCTCCATAATTTTATTGGATTTACCATGGAATTCATTAGGTCCCCCCCATTAAGATCTATTGCTCTGTATGCTTGTTGAGTCCTGTGCTCAGTTCTTGGCTTCCTATTTCAGTGTATGTGCTAACAGCTTAAATAAGCATTTCTCTGGGTTAGCCCTCTTCTCTTTGTTCCAGACCCATAGATACTGTACTGTAGGGCATTTCTACTTTTATGTCCTGTGTGTGCCTCAGTGTCAACAGTTCTGTCATCAGCTTAACAACTGCTCCTTTTCCTATGTTCTCCATCGAGATGAATGACATTACCATTTACCCAGATGGTGGAGCCGTAACACTGTCAGTTATTAGAGAAAATTTCTCTTTCATTTTCCACATCTGATAAGTCAACACACCTGGTCTATGTGACCTCAGAAATATTTTTGACTCAGTCATACCACATCCTTCTCTCAATCCCAACTGCCATTGCCCTCACTTAAGCAGAAGTGGAAGCCATAGTCATAACCCTTATGTTGTCTTACCCCAACTCAGGAAAATATTTTAAACAGTTGTCTGCTTTTCCAAGGAAAGACGAATCAGAATTTCCTTTGAAACACAGGTGAAACTTTTGTGTATCTAAACACCAACTCTGAGCTCTTTTGTGAGTGCTGGAGCCAAAGAGAAGATGCTGGAAAGGGAGGCTCTATTGACAAATGGAGAGAAGGTTCTGGAAATGCCAGTGTGTAAGGTCCTGAATGAACAGACATATGATTTAGAGTTAAGAGGTGGGAGAAGGCAACTGGATCCAATTAATTTCACCTATAAAAAGTTTTAAATTTTCTTTTAGGAAATATTTTGAATTATCAAATACTTAAAACATTTAGAAAAGTACAGGTAACCGTTTATATCTATCCATCCTTGCCACTAATGTAACATTTTGTCATACCTACTTCAATCTTTAAATCATTTTTAATCTTTTTAAAAAGAAGTTTGCCCTCTCTTTTGTTAAAAAAATTACAGATTCAGCTAAGGTGGCATACTTCAATACCTTTCGTCAACTTTCTTTCCCTGAGCTAACTGTTGGAGGAGGTCGCTCATGTTTCTGCCTATCTCATAAGCAGGAGCCCTGGTGACTTTTGTTGCAGACTGTCATCTCAAGGGTGTTTGTAGAGCTCTCAGCCCTGGAAGGTAGAGCAAAATTTCTCCCTCTGAGCAGAGTGCAGGTTTGTTTACTGTCTGCTTTCATGAAGATAGTGTCTCAAGGGAAAAGTTTTCTTGCAGCCCTTTAAAGAAGCCTGGGTTCTCTCAGTTCTGATACAAATACACTGTGCAAATAGCATCTATCTAGCTGTTCTGCAGGACTCTTGTGGGACTTGGAAAGGGAACTGATGTGAACCTGAAATGCATCTTTCCTCTGTACTGTGAAAAATGAGATGCTTTGCTCTGACTCAGAGATCTTGTGTCTTTTGCCAGCATTTGTGAAAATATGGCAGGCTAACTTGTGAGCTTGGAAAGAGGGCAGACTCTTAGGTTTTTCATAGTCCTTGATAGTAACTGCAATCTTGAAGTTGCTGCATGTAGTTCTCTTGTAAATATTTTAGTACATATGATTCTATAATCAATATTCACAATTGTATCTTAAATTACTGGGAAATGGTAACTTTTAAATGACTTGATTAAACTTATTTTTTTCAATTCATCAAGTGTTTTCCATCTATATTCATGTCTATACACCTTGGGATAGTTAATTCATTTTAATTGTTCTAGAATTATTGTTCTTTTTTCATTTTACAAGTGTGCTTAGTGTATTCATTATTCCCTTTCCTAAAACAGTTCATTTCCATGTGTTTTCTGTTACAAACAGCTGCTGTGGCATCCTTATACATGTCAGTGATGACTGTGGGTGATTTCCTGTAGCACAGATCTCTCAAGGCAGAATCGCAATATTGGAGTATTTTCAGCCCATGTTTTGCAGGTGTTCATAAGTTGTTCTCCAAATTGGCTGTGTAAATTTGTCGTCCCTGAAGTAATACGAAAGTTTCCAACCTTGCTGATACCTTGTATTGCTTATCCATTAATATTTTAAAATCTGAATGGTATAAAGTTTTATCTGGTTGATTTAATTTTCATCTCAGATGAGGCTGAATATCTTTTCATAGCTTTATGGCCTTTGGGTTCTCTCTTATCAGAAGCCTCTTCATTTCTTATGGTCATAATTTTTATGAGCCATACATCTTTCTTTACAGGTTGTGGATGATATTTCTTTGTTGGCAGAGGTGAATCTGCTGTAAAGTCAATGAAATAGCTTCAGGGTCTCTTGGTTGTTATAGTTCTTCCAGTGCCCTGGGAGGGATTCACAGCAATATGCTTAATATGATCATATATTTTAAAAAATGTTGCAAGAGGGAACTGTATGAACACTGTTGAGTTGAGATTAATTTTCTTTTTGCTCTTACTTTTCTCTGTAATACCTCTTGACATTGAATGATAGAAAATTTGAACCTGACTTAGCTGGGAACTGAGTTGGGGAGGCGTTTAGTTTGGGTTTAATGGAATATGTCCATGCTGCTAATAGCTCTTCCACTGTAGAAATGTCTCCTGGGGTACTCCTGTTTCTCATGAAACGGTCCTGTGGGATCAGAAGAGTCTAAGCGAGTAGGTGGAATTGTATAGGCCCAAAGGCTGCAGTGAGGAATTTTATTGATATAGTCACCTAGTGCGTAAGTCTTAGAACTGAAAAGTCATTGACACCATGTCAAAATGGAAGATATCTCCTGCCAGGAACACAGCAACAGAGCAGCAAATGTAGCCATATATACACCATACTTTATTTCTCTTTTGATGGAAATTGTCAAAATGGAATGTATTTTATTTTCTGTTTGTAACCCAGAAGCCCGTATCAGTACCATAAACAGCAAATGCATATGAAATAACTTAAATATAAAAGGAAACTGATGTAATTGTCACAAGTTTGACAATTCTAGAAATTTACATGGTAACTAGTTGTGAAATATAAATATCAATCCCCCAACACCAAATTTTGATCAGTCATGTTAGAGAAAAGATTATTGTTCTAGGTTTTCTATAGAAAATGACATCATAAAAATCTCTGTATGAAGAAGTGATCAGAGATTATAACTAAAAAAGATGATACTTAATGTAAACATTATATCATTTCTGGAAGTGTAGAATCAAGGCCTCTCCTACAGATGTCTGTGCCCACGTAACTAAATTCTGGCCAGAAGGGTACGTGTTGGTTCTTAGGACTTCAGTCATAAAGCTCTACAAATTAGATGGCTTAATATAACAGAAATTTGTGCTAGCACTATTCTGGAGGCCATAAGTCTGAAATCAAGATATTGACAGGGTCAAGCTTTTTTAAAGGCTCTAGGAGAAGATCCTTTCATGCTACTGTAGTATGTGCTTATTCTAACTAATTACATCTACAAAGCGTGGGAGGGGGCATTACTCACGTGATCCAGCTCAATGCAGGCTGTAAGCAAACTGAGCATTGCACGATTGAGAAGAGTCAGAAGCTGGGCCTGAACCACTGGAAGGTTTTTGCCTCCCCTATGCGGTGGTAGACACTGAATGTTAACCGCTCTCTCTGTTGGCTGCAATCTCTGCGTGTGTCCCCTTGAAGTGACGGCTGGGTTCTAAGTGACCCAGGAGGAGTGTAGAGGAGACCCAGGAAAAAGCTGCCATGCCTGAAAGTCATATGACATCATGTCTGTCATGGCCACAGCTCACTCACATTCAAGGGTGTGAGTGTGAGTGTGTGTGTGTGTGTGTGTGTGTGCATTCTGCCTTCAGTTGCAGGTGTGTCGAAGTCTTTCATTAATGTGGATTTTTTGTTTGAATATTCTGGCTTGTAAAATAGTTGCCTCAGTTTTATTTTTTAAAGCGTCTTTCTCACTGGGTGACGCTCCCAGACGCAGGGATGTGTTGCCTTCATCTTCAAATTCTAGCAAGTAAACAGCATACCCATTTCACAGCAGAGGTTTGGTGAGTGTCCACACTGTGAACTGAACCAACCTCTCTGCTGTTTGACACCCTGTTTCTTTCCATTCACTTCTGCTGTCAGAATTATCTTTAAAGCCATTTGTTGTTTAAGGACTCCCTGTGATTCCGGGAGATGCAGGCCTATAAGTGTCCAATAAATTAATAATGTTATGAGTTTAGCATTTATATGATCTCTTGTATTTGCAATTTAGCAAGCATAAATATTTCAGTGTAATGGATTTGAAAGGCAGCAGACTGGAAAGTCATCTTCCTAGTTCTGTCCCCCACATGGAGCGAATGCTTCCTTTCTGGTTTCTGTCCAAATACAAAAGAAAACACACCTTCCGCCCTCCTACCGATTTACCCTTTATCGACACTGAAAGTCTAGTAAAAAGGCCGAGGTCTCTAATACCATGCCAGGGTTAGGGACATAGAGTGGTTCCCCTCCATCCTGGCTAAGCGCTGTCAGTTACAATTTCAGCAAAACCGCAGGGTGGATCTTTGATGGTATGACTCAAAAGTGGAAAAACAGGAGGATGGGAGAAGTTAGGAGAGGTCAGCAATTTTAAATAAAATCGTATGATCTCTAAAGATATAGGCACCATTATTTATGGGAGAATCTTCTTTTCAACAATTCTCTGCTTATCTGTCCATGTCTGTCTTCAACTTCTCATGTTTCTTGTGGCTCTGAAGCGGTTGACTCTGCATTTCCAGACTAAGGGAGAGCACAGAAAAGTTTGAAAAAGGACAAACTCATTCTAGTCATTGGTTTAGCCTTTTGCTTCCCATCTCCAACTTTTTTATTTTAAAATGGGCTACTTGATTAGACAATTGACATCAGCTTATTGGAATTTCATCTCCTTCCTAAATAACAGCTGCTACTTGTATTGTACTTTGGTTTTTCAACACATTTTCATGTTACCCTGAAAGCTGAGGTGTGAGCAGCCCATGGGGAGTTTTCTTGCAGTACTCGTTTTGTGCAGATACTCATGACATGGCCTTGGGTTGTGGCTATGTGGCCCCTTTTTTGCCTTTCAGTTTGTTAGTGCCACCTTCCTGAAGTCCTGCTCAAAACCTTCAGTGAGTCACTCGGGGCAATGAGAATGTCAAGGCCCAATTCCTTAGTCTGCCATTTAAAAGTTTTCAAAGTTGAAAAGATACCATTCCAGTTTAATTTCCTGTTTGTTCTATGGAGTACTACTCTGCTATAAAAAGGACAGACTTGAGTCATTTGTAGGAAAATGGTTGCACCTTGAGATCGTAATGTTAAGTGAAACAAGCCAGAGACACACAAGTTTGAATATTGCATGATTTCTCTTATAAAGCATAAATAAATTAAAGAGCAAGATAATAGGAAACAGGGAGACAGATCTTCTGTGAATGGAAAGGGGACCCAGAGGTGGAAGGAGGGGTGAGAAAGGGGGTGTAAAAAGAATTAAGATATTTTATATATGAATTCAGGCATGTACACATACTCTCCATAGTGAATGTAACCATTATGTACTGCAAATATGTACTAATAAAAATAAAAAGAAAGAACTACTGGTGGTTTCTGCCTGTGTGAAGCACGGCCAGGATCAGCATGGCGCCTGCCCAACATGGCGCTGCACAGCGCCTCCCTTCAATACTGACTTCCTGGTTCTTCTCGCAAACCCAAAAATTGAACTCCCCGTTTTTCGCATGTGAGCCAACATTCCCCCAATCAGCTGTTAAAATATCACTCTGCCTGCCCTTCAAACCCCACCCCGTCTCCCCGAGGGGATCTTGAACTCTACTGCAGCCATCCTGTGCCTGCAGTAAAGGCCTTTTTCTTTTTTCCTTTCTTTCTTTTTCTTTTTTTTTTTGTACAGGGGATCAAACTCACAGCCTTGCGCCTGACAGGTGCTAACGCCACTGAGCTTAATCCCCGGCCCTATGTTTTGAGACAGGGTCTTACTATGCAGTTCAGGCTGGCTTTGATCTCACTTTGCAGCCCAGACTGTTCTCTAACTCACAATGATCCTCCTGCCTCAGCCTCCCGAGTGCTGGGGTTATGGGCATGTGCCACCACGCCCAGCTTCTTTTTTCCTTTCTTTGCTCTTGCTTTTCTACTGCACTGAGGAAAAATCTATCAATTACAAAAATCAGGCTCCAACCAATGTACTTTTATCCTTTGCACATCTTAGTTGTGGGTGTTTTCTCACCAAGTGGAACTATCTCTCTTAATATTTTCTTATTCAAACCTCATTTTTTTTTCTGGTACTAGAGATTGAACCCAGCACCTTCACTGATCTACATCCTCAGCTCTTTATTTATTTTATTTTATTTTTTATTTAAGAGAAAATAGATACAGAAGCTAGAAATAAAAGTCAAAAAGGACAGACAAACAACAACAACAGATCTGATATGGTAACATTGTAGGTTTACACACTGAGGTGGTTGAAGTTTGGCAGTAGTTACAATATTGCATATCATTACCTTCCTAGGGGTTGGGGATATTGACAGATATAGACATGTAAGATTCATCAATTCAGGTATATTAACTTTTCTTTTTCAATAGCTATTGTATTTAGCAA
>RJWM01032594.1:0-21337 GCA_004363535.1 Dasyprocta punctata | reverse complement strand
TTATCAAAAAGAGGAAAGAAAAAACTCAGATACAAGTAATAAGAAATGAAAAGGGTGAAATCACAACAGACCTTGTGGAAATACAGATCATCAACACCTACTTCAAAAACCTTTACTCACATAGATTCGATAACACAGAAGAAATGGACAGATTCCTAGAAACCTATGAATTACCAAAGCTGAATCAAGAAGGTGTAAAACTGCTGAATAACCCAATTTCAGTTCATGAAATTGAAGATGTGATTACAACCTTACCAACAAACAAAAGCCCAGCTCCTGATGGATGCACTGCTAATGGTCTCTACCTCAACCTGATAAAAGCCATATATCATAAAACAACAGCCAACATCTTACTAAATGGAGAAAAACTAAAAACTTTCAAGGATCTCCACTATCACCACTCCTATTCAATAGAGTTAGGGAAAATATTAGCCAGAGCAATTAGACAAGAAAAAAAAATAAAGGGAATAAGAATAGGAAAGGAAGAAGTAAAATTATCATTATTTGCAGACGATATGATACTCTACATAGAAGACCCCCAAAAATCCATTGAAAGACTTCTAGATGTAATAACCAAATTCAGTAATGTTGCTGGACACAAGGTCAACACTCAAATATCAATAGCATTCCTGTACACAAGCAACAAAGTCACTGAGGGAGAAATAAGGGAAACCAAAGGCTTCACTAAAACACCCCCCCCCAAAAAAGAAATACTTAGGAATCAATCTAACAAAGGAAGTGAAAGAACTCTACAGTGAAAATTACATTACTCTGAAAAAAGAAATCGAAGAGGATTTCAGAAAATGGAATGATATTACCTGTTCATGAATAGGAAGAATAAACAATTGTGAAAACGGCCATTCTCTCAAAATTGTTATACAGATTTAATGCAATTCCAATCAAAATACCACTTGCCTACCTCACAGAGCTACAGAAAGCATTCCTGAATTTCATCTGGAACCAAAAGAGACCTAGAATAGCAAAGGCAATTCTGGGCAACAAAGGTAAGGCAGGAGGCATCACAATCCCTGACTTGAAACTATATTACAAAGCTACTGTGATAAAATCAGCATGGTACTAGAATCAAAACAGACCTGAAGATCAAATAGAATAGCTTAGAAGAAGATACAGCCACAACTACAAACACACTTAGCCACCTCATCTTTGACAAAGGGGCCAAACATGTACATTGAAAGAAAGATAGCCTCTTTAACAAATGGTGCTAGAAAAACTGGCTTTCTATATGCTGTAAACTAAAACTAGATCCATGTTTATCACCCTGCAATAAAATAAAGTCAAAATGCATCAAAGATCTGAATATTAAAACAGAGACACTAAACTTGCTAGAAGACAAAGTAGATAAAAATCTTGATGACATAGGAGTAGGCCAAGAGTTCATGAACAAAAATCAAATTGTGCAGGAAACACTTCCCAGAATCAACAACTGGGACCTCATCCTACTGGAAATGTTTTGCATGTCAAGGGAAATCACCAACAGAGTGAAAAGAAAACCCACAAACTGGGAAAATATCTTAGCCAATAGTCCAGCAGACAAAGGACTTCTATCTAAAACATATAAAGAATTAAGAGAAATCAGGCCCCTAAAATTCAAGGATCCAATCCAAAAATGGGCATCTGAGATGAATACACACTTCTCAGAGAAAGAAATACAAATGACAAATAAATATAAGAAAAAATGTTCAACATCAATGGTCATTTGGGAAACGCAAATTAAAACAACACTGAGATTCCATCTCATCCCAGAAAGAATGGTCAAGACTAAAACATCAAGCAACAACAAATGCTGGAGGGCCTGTGGGGAAAAAGGAACTCTTCTCCACTGTTGGTGAGAGTGTAGACTAGTGCAACCGCTGTGGAAATCAGTGTGACGAGTCCTCAAGAAGCTAGGATTAGAGATCCCATTTGACCCAGCTATGGTGCTTTTGGGCATTTTCCCAGAAAAATTTAAAACATCATACCACAGTGATATTTGTGCACCAATGTTTATAGCAACCCAATTTGTAATAGCCAGATCTTGGAAACAACCCAAGTGCCCATCAATCAAAGAATGGATAAAAATGATATGGTATTTTTATACAATGGAGTACTACTCAGCTATCAAGAAAGATTGCATTGAGACTTCTATAAGTAAATGGACATGACTTGAGACCATACTCATAAGTGAGATAAATCAAACCCACATGTGTAAATACCATATTGTCTCCCTAGTGTAAGAAACTGAAACAGTATATATGATCCAAAATCTACAATAAATACTGTGTAAGGGTAAAAAACTGCTCAAAGAGCAAAAGTAATTGGGAAGGGAAAAGGGGGAAAGAGGGAAGGGAAAAGGAAAAAGACATAAATCTGTATATACATATATGTAAGATAACTAAAATGACTATACTGCTGAATGTATTAGTATTTGAGAAAGATCAGTTAATGCTCACATGATTAGATCAATTTTACATGTCTATATCTGTTAATGTAAACAACCGTGTTGAAGGTAACGGTATGCAACATTGCAACCATTGTCAAGTTTGTATGATCTTGTTTTGTAAACCTATAATGTTACTGTTGTTGATTTACTGTTGTCGTTTGTTTGTGTCTTTTGCTTTTTGTCTTTCTTATATGTGTCTTTTTTCTCTTAAATAAAAAAATTAGCAAGACAAAAACACTTAACGTGCTACAAGACAAGTTAAGTAAGACTCTTGAAGTCATACTCATAGGTGAGCACTTTCTGAACAGAATTCTACTGGCACAAAAAGAGTTCTGAGAATCAACAAATGGTATCACATTGAATTAAAAAGCTTCTGCACAGCAAAAGAAACAACCAATAAATTGAAAAGACAACCTACAGAATGAGAAAACATTTTTGCCCAGCTATTCCTCAGATAGAGGACTCATCTAGAATATATAAAGAATGCAAAAAAAAGTTTAAACTTATCAAAGTAAAGAATCCAATAAAAATAGGGAGATAAAATGAATAGACACTTTACAAAAGAAGTAAAAATGAACAATAAATGCATAAGTAAATGCTCAACATCACTGGCAACAGAGAAATGCAAATAAAAACAACACTGAGAGTCCATCTTACCACAGAAAGAATGGTCATCACCAGAAACCAAGTAATAACAAATACTGGAGTGGGTGTAGGATGGGGTGTAGTGGGGGAAAAGGATCCCCCTCTACACTGTTGGTGGGAATATAAATTTGTCCAACCACTATGAAGATCAATATGAAGATTCTTCAAAAATCAAAAACTAGAAATTCAATTTGATCCTGATATTTCCTTACTGGATATATTCCCACAAGAGTTAAAGACATTATGTTACAATGATACATGGATACCCATCTTTATAGCAGCACAGTTCATAATAGTTAAATTTTGGAAGTATCTCATAAACACATAGACAGAAAAAGAAAATGTTTTTATATCTAATGGAGTACTACTCTGTCACAAAAAAGATATCTTTGAACCACTTGTAGGAAAACAGGTGTGCATTGAAACCATCACATTAGAAATAAATCAGACATGCAGGTTTAAATATCACATGGGTGCCCTTACATGAGAAGTTCAGAGTAAAAACAAAGACCAAAATAAAAGATAATAGAAAATATGGAGAAAGAGCATTATGAAAGGAGAAGGGAATCAAAAGATGGATGGAAGCATGAGGGGAGGGAGGAAGAAGGGATGGAAAGAAGGAACTGGGATGTGCTACATACATGCACCAACACCACAAAAAGAATGCAAACGTTATGTTCTGTGAAGGTGTCCATACACACACACAAAAGGTTATGAAGAGATGGATGGAATGGGGAGGAATGGAAGGGAAAGGAGATGAAACAAGGAATGAAGATGTGTTGGGTACACGCACCTCATGAGGAAAATAGAGTTAATTTTTTAGAGTTAAATTTCTACTCCCCTGAACAGATTTGTCTTCCTGCCTTCCACCAAAGCCAGCTACATATTTCCCTTATCTAACTGACTATTTTTTGAACTCCTACATTATCTCAAGCACTAGTATCCCTCAGCTCCAAGGTTGCCTGAAATTTGAACTTAGTACACAACATATATAATGTAGTTTTCTTTTAGGCCAAACAATCAATAACTGCCAAATACTCTGCTTCTGTACTTCTCACTTATAAAACCTTTAAAAGTCTTACCAGAGATCAGGGCCTGACATTTTGAGGATTGATTCCCTGTCAAGCCCATGGATGTCAAGCAAATCTGCCTCCAGGTCCTGGGTGATGTTTCAGAGTTGCTGTTTGCTGCTGCATACCAACTTCTCACAAGGACTGTAAACATTATGTATTACACCCATATACTAAAAAGCTAAACAAACAAACAAAGGCATGATAACATAAAAGTTGTCAAAGCCATGATGGAAAAACATTAGATGAATCTATATGAAGGTAAGATGGTGACCCATATAGAAAAAGAAATGACAAGATACACATCTGGATACACATCTGTCTTGATTTATTTATTCTCCTAGTAACCCAGGCCAGAACCAGCCCAATGTTGGCCGTGTAGCCATTGGACAAACTGTTTTCACACCTGAGAGAATAAGATCCAGAGATCTGCAGAGTCACATGGTAAATACTTGCCAAAATTAATTTAAAAGCAGATCAATGAATGCTACCATAATCTCTTTAGTCCTCATGCTATACTAATTCTGTCCTTTAAAAGCTTCACAATGGACAGAACTGAACTTCATATATTAATTAAACAGCAGGTTTTAGTGGAAAAAAAGGGGGACTGGTGATATAACTCAGTACAAAGGCCCTCATTTCACTCCACAGTGAAAAAAAAAAAAAAAAAAAGAATAATTAAGTTTAAGGAATTGTGTGAATATTCAATCCAACCTCATTTTGAATGTTCCTACTAATAGTTTTGTGTAAAGGTAGTATCTACATATATTTCTGCTCTACTTTTATTTTAATAAAGGGTGTGTCTGGTCAATATGCAAATACATTTCTTTACATTTTATCTACTCAGGATTTCAAACATGATTTCAGTCTACATTACATTTTTTTATAAAATATATGACTGTCAATTCTTCTTTCTAAAAAATGGAAAATCCATTACATCCTACTATGACAAGCATATTTAATATGTAGAATATACACTTCAACAACACTGTAGAATCATACTAACTGCATACACTTAACTTGACAAAAAATAAGTGACACAAAATAAGTGACACACTGCTTTACTTTATGCAAGAATTTTCAAACCCAAAGGAAAAAACATACTAAAGTGATGTATGGATTTCAAAATAATTCATATATCTTTCATGCCAGACTAAATGTAAATGGGAAAAATTCATAAATTTATAAATCACTTCTCTTCATACATTAACACAAGTTCTGTATAAAAACAAAATGTTTATTAAGGAAAAAACCCTCCAACTCTGTACTGCTCCTCAGGTAATACAATAAACATAAAATAGTTTGATTTAATTAATAGCCAAAAGAGATTTTAAACTATATCTGATTACCATACATAGTTCCTAGTTATAATCTTGGCTCTGTGATAGAATACTTGCCTAGAATGTGCAATCCCTGTGTTCAATTCCCAACACTGACAAAAACTAAAAGGAACACAAAATCAAATACAAAGAAGGTGGAAAATGGCATTCAAAGAAGAGCTTATTCCACCTCATTATGATTCTCCAAATCACACTCAAAGCAATGTCCTAAAGATACTTTTCAAGGACTAAACCTAAGTCATTATTGATTTAAAACAATAACAAAGAAAAAGAAAAGAAACCTATATGAATAAAGTAAATTCAACTTTAAAATAACAAAACAAGTACAATCTTGTTAATTTTCATAAAGAAATGGTAAAATAACTGAAGCTTACCTACTTCTTCTTCATAATCATGAGGTATTATATAATGTGTCCAAAGTATAACCAATCATTTCAGAATCTGACCTGAAAAAAATAAATTATGATATCCTGTTAAATTATAAACTGGTATGACCACTATAGTCAGTGACTGCATTTAGCAAGACCAAATAAAACATTAATTTCCTTTCTAAAACCTCTAGGAAAATATCAATGAACAAACTGTAAAGCATGTATAACAATTTATGTAAAGGTAAAACTTTAAAGGTAACCTACAGGTACAGCAATAAAAAATAGTGTGGCAAAAATATTATATATATATATATACATATATACACACACACACACACACATACACACACATATGCTGGAAATGAAAAATTATATTTTCAAACAATACTCAATAGCATGGCAATTCAAAAAAACCTCAATTAAATGCCAAGTGGGGCCCACCTTCCCCATGCTGTGGCTGGCTGCCACACAACAGAAGAAAATGCTGAAGTATCAAATTCTACCAGGCTCTGCACTTTGGTTCTCCTCAGCACAGGGCAGCAGAGGTGACCACCAGAAGACTGTCTTGATGGAGGATGAGACCCTGGATGACAGTTTCACTACAGGACTGAAGTGTTATCCTACTGCAGAGACTGCAGGAGAGATGGCCTTGGGACACAGGCTTGGAGAGTGTGACAGATCACCTGAGAAGCTCAAATTCAGGCCAGGAAGACCACAGTACCCATGTTCTGTGGTTAGAGGCCAGGACTGGTGGCTGTGACCTTCAAATGGGGGTGGATCTGAAGAGGATGTTGTGTAGTCCCGTGGTCTTGAGCTCTTGCACTGCTGCCTACAGCCAACAGAAACTCTGATTTATTAGAGGTCAATATCTGGGTTTTCTAAGTGTCTGAACTAAAATCATAGATGCTTTCTTTTGGTTAAGGGTTGTTCATGAGTGGTTTTTAAGGTTTGTCAGTATCCAGTTTACATTTGACACTGAATTCACTACTATAGACAAAGTGACAAAGTTGTTGCTCTCAATTTGTTTTTGCTATCTGCTAATATCAGAATTGCCTGGAGGCCATGAACAATTCCAAGGCCCATTCCCAAAAAAGGAAGCACTGGGTCAAAGAAGCTCATAAAACAAACAAAAAATAATAATAATAAAACAAGGCAACAACATGTTTCCCATAACTCTCAATGGCCCCAAAGCTAATTGAGGGAGAATCACAGGAGAAGAAATCACGAGACACACAGCAGAAATGTCTGAAAGAGTATCAATTAAGGTAATAAAACAGTTCAATAATGTGCTTGGCATTCAAAGAAGATAGGACTAAACAGACAATGATTCTAATGCAACAAATGACTAGCAAGTCTAGAGAAGGCAGTAAGAAAAAGCTACTGGAGCTAACGACCAGGATAATGTGTTTTAAACCCTAAAAGAAAACAACTTCTAACCCAGACTGAAATGTCTAACCATGTCGGGCTTCAATGAAGTTTAAAATACCTTCAGAGGAAGTTAGATAAGAAACAGAGGCTGGAGGAAAAAGGAATGTATCACAAAGGAAGGCTCACAGGAGTTCTGCATTTTTTTTTATTGCCTAGGAGTCACGGTAAAACTCAGCAGAGCCTGACATGCTGTAAACATTTGTTCACACGATCACATCATATGTGAACTACCCTACTTCTAAGGAGAGTGCTTGGCACCGAGTGATTGTACAATAAATTGTTTTGCAAAAATATATTGTTGACCTGATCATTTTTATCATTTGCTATCTGCTGTGTACTAAAAATGACAATCACAATCATTTTATATAAGAAGCATTTTAATCTCTGTATTAGATGCTAATCCCCACATTGACTTCATAAGAGCCTGTGAAATACACATACAGTTTAACACACATGGGATAAGAAACCTAGTAAGTATGTGGAATCAGCACATGAATCTGCTTGTCTTTTTCCAGCTCTTCAAGAGGCCACCAGGTCCCTGGCTTGTGGCCTCCTTCCTACGTTTTCGAAGCCTGCAACAGCAGGCCAAGTATACCTTTATCACCGCAGCCTGCCTCCTCTCCTACCTTTAATGATCCTTGTAAGCATTAGGTCTGCCTGGGAAATCACGAAAATCTTCCCATCTGAAAATCTTTAACATACTTACATCTGCAAATTCTTTTTTGCCATCTAAGTTAACATCCACAGACTTTGGAGATTACGATGCAGACATCTAACGACTTTTCAGTCATTCGGCAAAGATTATGTGTAGAAGGCACACATCTTGAGGATGGGGAGATTATTCCAACTTCCAAAATTATTCACTATGATGTTAATAACTCAGCCCTGACACAATCATTGCATTACTTCAAATGCACAAGGCTTAGCTGGCTTAACAGCTAATCAGTGAAGGTTACATGGTTTGGGAAGAGGAAGAAAATTATGAACATGCAGTTGGGCAGGATTCAGATCCTTTAAAAGCTTATATGCTTTGCCTGAAGAAATTTGGATTTCACCCGATACTGAAGTGGTGAAATGCATTAGGTAGGTAAGTGATTTAAAGAACAAAGGCAAAGGGTACAGGTTGGCGGTTGTGGTATTTTAAACGGCGTCCAAAACTCTTGAATACAGCTTCCTACAAAATGTGGGGCCTAATTCTCCCCTTTAAGTGCAGGCTGAAGTTACTCACTTTTGACAACTAGAATAAGGAGGAAATGAGGCTATGCAGTTGCCTGAGACTAAATCATGACAAGCATCCTGCCTTCCTCTCTGAGCTCTATCTCTAGGAGCACAGGCCCCGGAGCAAGCTGTCCCACCCCGAGGATGCCCAAGCAGCCCTGCAGAGGGTGCGACATGGTGAGGATCTGCAGCCTCTGCCAGTAAAAACATGAAAGAGATGTCTTACAACCAAGATTCTCCAGCCCCATCAACCTGTCAAGTCCTGCTGGTTTTTTCTTCCAACCTCACAGGAGACCTCGAGCCCATCTAGCTGAGTTTATTCCTCAATTCCTAAGCACAGACATGGTGAGGTTATAAATATTTTCATATTCACTCAATTGTGAAGTAATCCGTTACACAGTCAAAGGCTATAGAAATAGTTTGAGTGATGAATCTTGAAAGCCACGTCTGAGACCAACAAAGGACAGAGAGAGAAAACCATGCATGCTGATTGCTTTTTGAGCTATGCAGGCAGAGTGGGTTAAAGAGAGTGATGAGTTCAGCATGGATCCTCCAGTTTCTTGCTCAAAAGGAAAGGTGTCACTACCCAGGAAGAACTCAGGGCAAAAGGCAGTTAAAGTCAGCAAAGAGGGTTTAGTAAAAGGACTGGTTAGCAACAGAAGTAAATTAACTGGCAACATTTTGAACTTGAGGTACCAATGAGAGATCTTGTGGTGTAATTGTGCAATGAGCAATTAAAACGTGACAGGTTCAATGACAGGTAAACTTGTAAAACTAGCAATGCACACTTAATTAAAACTAAAGATGCAGATTTTAAAATCCCTTAAAAAGAAACTGGAAAAACTAAAAATAGGATATGATCTCTCTCTGAAGAAGTACCAGATTTAATACTTCACTGTATTTGTGCAGTTTATTTCCCTAAAAAATGACAAGGCTAAACAACTGATATAACATGTATACCATGTCTAAGTAGATATCAAACCATCCATTTGGTCAAATCAAAGACAGATCCTGAGTCTTTAATAAGCAGTTATTCACCTTGTTTTCATGTCTAACTTACTGCTTAGCACAATGACCTGCACCTAGTGTCCAAAAAATATTACTGAAATGACAACTGAGAATAAAAGCTTAAGAATTTTAAGATGCCAATATTATTGAAACTAACGATGCTCACTCGAAAACCAATTAAGTAAAAGCTCAAGAAGATTAAGGAGGCCATGGGGATTGGGAGGAGACTCAGCAAGAAGACATAGCACGTGCTCCCCTGAAGCAGCTGGTGGGCAGGCTGGGAAACCAGAAGAGCATCCCTTCAACCCCCATAAACAACTGGCTGATTCTGAGGATTCAGTGAGATGACAGCAACTGAGGTGAAAAGAATAGCTGGATGCTTGTGTGGTTTGGTTGACTTTGCAGGCCTGGGGCTGGTGGTCTGGGCATCTATATGGAGGCTGGCAGTGTGCACTGTGGAAACTGTGGGGGATTTCCTTGTGTCTTGTTCTTGAAATCCAATATTTTGATCTGTTTTACTGTTTTGTTTTATTCCTGTGTCTGGCAACCTGAGCAACTATTCTGAACATAACAATATGCACTCTAACAATCATTGTTAAATTCCTATCATCTTGTTTTGAAAACCTATATAGCTATTGTTTTGTTGTTGCTGTTGTCATTTTGCCTTTGCTGTTGTTTTTTTAGGTTTGTTTGCATCTCATTTTTTTCTCTCTTTAAAATAAAAAAATGTACAATAGATATTTTCAATTGGGAAGAAACTGTTCAAAAGAAAAGACAAACTGTTAGGGGAAAGAAAAAACTGGTAAAAGAAAAAAGTACATGTGTATACAAGATAGTTAATGTAGTTACACAGCTAGGCTTTGTTTGTTCTTTGAAAAGATGTTTTGTGCTAATATTATTGAGGCAAGATATGCCTATGTCCTGTACTCTGAATAATTACTACAAGACAACAATATGCAATGTGTCAAGTATTGTAACTGTGCTACAACCCAGGTTTTTTTGTTTTTTTTTTGGTTGTTTTTTTTTTTTTTTTGCGGCACCAGGGATTGAACTCACAACCTCGCGCCTGCCAGGGCAGGTGCTTAAGGCACTGAGTCAAACTCCCAGCCCTGATTTTTTTGAGGCAGGGTTGCACTACGTAGCTCAGGCCGGCCTTATGCTCGCACTGTAGCCCAAGCCGGTCTCGAACTCACAACGCTCAGCCTACCTCAGCCTCCGGAGTGCTGGGATTAAAGGCGTGCGCCACCACACCTGGCTTACAACCCTGTTTTGAAACTCACTTTCACTATTTATCTGTTTTTCTCTTTAAAATAAATTAGAAAAAAAGAAGAAGAAGATTAGAGAGGCCTGGCATGGTAGCACGTATCTGTAATCCTAGTTCTCAGGAGGCTGAAGCAGGAGGATGGCTGTCAGTTCAGGGCTAGTCTGGGTTATATACTGAGTTTAAGTTCAACCTGAGCTGGGTAATGACATGGTCTCAAAAAAAAAAAAAAAGGGAAGGGAAAACAGACAGACAAGAAAATTAAGAAATTAAGGAGGAAAAATCATTGAGACAGACTTACCAATCTGTTTCTAAAATATGAATAAAATACCTATACCTTGGCTACCCACTTACAAATGGTATCTCTGCACATAATAAGCAAACATGTTATTAAAATAATTAATGCCCAACCTAAGAAATTTTTGTTTTCCTTTCATTGGTTTTAGACAAGGTCTTGCTATGTAGGCTAGGCTGGCCTTGAACTTGCCAATCTATCTGCCTCAGTGACCTGAGTGCAGGGATTACAGAAATGTGACATCATAAGAAACAAACTTACAAATGATTTACAAAGTCTTACAGGCTTTAGATAATGATTAGATGACATGAACAACATTTCTCTGATCACCCAGTAAAGCAGATAATACTACCTGCTCACGAATCTTTTGAATTTGTCAAGGAAAAATAAAACAGCATTGGGAGAAGGAAAAGGAGGTGATAGTAGAGGGGGACTGTGAGGACAACAGGAAAAAGAAGAGGAGAAGGGGAAAAAAACAAAGTGAAGTGTTTGCCTCCAAAGTTATACTACTTCATTTGGAAAAAAGTCAGCAATCACTACTGTAGAAGTAGACTTTCACAAACCTAGATATCTCTGGCAGGCTGAAGCGGGAACAAATTTGAGTCCAGCCCAGTGAACGAAACCTTATCACAAAATTTAAAAAGGACTGGTGATGGAACTCTCTGCAAAGATCCTGAATAGAACCCCAGTACCTGAAAAAAGTTTCAGTCATGAAAGGTGTGCAGGGATGAGAAACAAGTCAAATAAAATAAGTCATACAAACAGGAATTTAAAAAAAAGTTAGAACTACAACTTTCTAAACATGATTTTTATAACAATTTGAACCAAAAGGGAGCAAATCAGAGTTATGATAGAAAATAGCAGGTCATTTAAATTTTTAAAATCATTAATATTTATGTCTTAATTTTCCCTGAACACTCCCACTACATATTTAAATGAGGAAAAGCAGAACTGTACATTAAAATTTTTGCATTTTTAGTAGGCCTCAATATCTACTAGGATGAACTACTCCTATTTGAAATAATTTGTAGGAATTAAAATTCAAACTAAATTTTAAAATAAATCCTGGTACATTCTTTACATTAGGAAAAACCTGGAAACAATGCTCCATTCAGAAAGAAAAGTTAAATAAATTGTGGTGCATTCTTAAGTGCAAAACTGTGAAGCTATTCAAAAAATGAATTGAACAAATACAAAAATACATAGTATGATAGCAAGGGTGGAAAGGCAGGCTGTAAAACTATATTTAAATTATGGGCCTGTAATGGTTTATACATTGTGTCAACTTGAGAAATCTAGAAGCTTAATTAAGTAACTCAGCAGCTCTACATCCTGGGGTGTAGAGCACAAGCAGCTACCTTTTCATTGTGTCAATTTGAGGTCAGAAGTTTAACTGAGAGACTCAGCAGGGAGCCAGGGTTCTTACTTTGTCAATATCCTCATCCTGTGCAAAGGCAGGCAAGGGGCTTTGTGAATACTACACCCACCCTGGGGGTGGGGGTGACCTGTGTACAATATAAGGGGGCAGAACAGGCTTGCTCTTGCCCCTTTCTACTCTGGCTGCTTTTTGCTCTGGTTGCTACCCTGAAGTGTTGCCCCAGCATCATGTCACCCTGCCTTGGAGCCAGCTGATCATGGACTGAAACCTCCAAAAATTGTAAGCTAAATAAACCTTTCCTTCCCTGATTTTGGGTGTCAGGTGTTTTGTCTCAACGAGTGAAAAGTAACCATGACAGGGCCCCACGCAGGAAAAGTGACAAACTGTACATGTATATAAAATTGCATTTAAAAAGAATTGGGCAACCTAGAACTAGAGAAAATCAAGAAAGAAAGCATAAGAGAAACGCTATGAACTTTGATTAGGCAGAGAACCCACAGATGCTCGCCAAGAGCACAGCCACCTCTTGTGCTGTCCAAAGACACTGAGAAGACAAAGGATAAGCTATAGATGAGGACAAATATTTAGAAATACCTGTGTAAGGGTTGATACATTGTGTCAACTTCAGAAGTTTAGAAGCTTAACTAAGGAACTCAGCACTTCTACATCCTTGGGTATAGAGGACATGCCCTATTTCAGCTGTTTATGCTCCAGGATGATTTATGGTTGATTCATTGTGTCTACATGAGTTAAGAAGTTTAACTAAGTGTCTCAGCAGAGTCCTGCTTTGTAAACATCCTGAGCCTGTGCAAGAGGAGGGCACAGAGATATTGTGAGTGCTACACGCACCCTTGGGCAGGTAGCCTGCGTACAATATACGGGAGGAAAAGAGGCTTGCTTTTGCTGTCTTCCACCATCATGAACAGTTGCCCCTCAGCCACACCACCCTGCTTGGAACCAGCTGATTATGGACTGAAACCCCCACAAACTGTGACCTAAATAAAGCTTTCCTTCCTTGATTTTGGGTGGTGGGTATTTTGTCTCAGCAATGAGAGAAAACTAGCTAAAACAACCCAATAAATAGTAGAATTTTCACAACTACTGTACTCAGATCCTTTCTGTCTTAAAAAGTTGAGATTTTAGCATGTCACTAAAATATTTGTACCCTATGTATCTCAAGTAAGGGATATATATATATATATATATATATATATATATATATATATATAACTTCCAAAGTATGCTTTCCAATTTCTCATGTCCTGGAAGATATTCATAGATCACCCATGATCATAGAACATGTGGGAACATACGTCTATGCAAAATTAAATAGGATTCTTCACTGAAACAGTTCAAGACCTTTGACTATGCTGCTTTGAATTTATCTGTATTGCAGATATAGTAGGATCACCAAGCCTAAATTAATTTTATTCATCCTCACTGCTCACATTTAAGAAATCATTTCTATGTTGAATTGCATTTATTTTCCTAATAATTACATGGAGTTTGAAAAACTGAACTAATTCTCTTTATTTAATAGTTGCTTGATTTTTTTCTACTGTGATTGTTTCATGGAAAGGAATTTTTCTGTTTTATTTTTATTAGTACATGTCTGCAGTACATAAAGATCACATTCCTCATTTGAGAACTCGCGTACGTACCTAACACATCTTAGTTCTTTTCATGTCCGCTTACCTTCTATACCCTCTTTCCTTCCTCCATGTCATGGACTACTAGAATTTAATTTAACATTAGAAAAACTACTGAATTTTCTTTTGAAGACATGGACGTCATCACCCTCAATGTAAAGAATTTCTTAAACCAAAAACAGTTTTCATGAGTAGCATTGTAATGTCCTCTACTTTGGTCTTATACATCTTTCATAAGTTTTATTTTAGTTTTTAATGTAGTTTAGAGTTAGTACTGTGAATTGCAATCTTTTTCTAGGTATTTTGTGCTACTTCTTAGCCCATGAAGCACCAATGCTGGATGCAGATGTTTCGGGAGTGAGGGACTGTTTTGAATTTTTTGTTTTGTTTTGTATTGTTGTAGTACCTGAGCTACATCCCCAGACCTTTCTTTTTCTTTTTCTTTTTGCTTTGTTTCTTTATTGAGACAAGGCCTCTCTAAGTTACCTAGGCTGTGCTCAGTCTTGTAATCCTCCTGCCTCAAATTACCAGAATACTGGGATTATAGGCATGTGTTATGATGCCCAGCTAGACATAGGGTTTCCATTTCTTTTGCAGCATTTGTCCCAGTACTCTGTAGGTCTTGAACACCTGCCTCAGAATCACCTTTAAGTGATATATAGTGTGACTGGTATCAAAAGATGAATTTCCCTGTCTGGAAGCTCCTTTACCATGATGTGCTGAGCTTAGAAATAAAAAGATACTTTATGATAATGGAGAAGTTTAGCTTTGGGACTACTGGGGGCATTGCTGATCACAAGCCTAGAGTTAGACAATTTGCCTTGTTTTCATTTTCAGGCTTTGAGTTGTAAATGAGCTAATATTTGACCCTTGTTTTTGCATGCTATGAGATTAAAAAAAACCTTAACCTCAGTCACGAAGATAAACACAAGTTGGAACAGCAAAGAAGCATTTTTGTGTGATACTATGATGAAAATTTAAAACTTTAAGCTCCTCTTCCTGACTAATGCAACAAGGCCACAAGATATACTTATTTTGTACAAAAACTACAAAACCAAGATAAGGCTGGCAGCGCTGAGCTGCACTGTCTGTACTTCCCAAGTTGACAAATATATTCTGTTCCCACCAACCAGTCCCAAGAGTTGCCTGTCTAGTAACTGATGACTAAGGCTCTTGTCCTAAACTACCACACACTCTGCTTCTGTACTTCCTGCTTACAAACCCTGTATAAACCCTAGCCTGACTGCAGTTTGGGGCTGATACTTTGGGAATGATCCCAGTCAGCCCACCACCATAATAAACAAATACCTTCCTACTGCTTGGTGAGGATCGGCACCGGTTCTGCAACACTCGGGACTGAACACAAGCCCTTCACACTGAGTTACATTCTGTCTTGGCTACTCTTTACTCGCTGCTGAGACAAAACACCTGACACCCCAAATTAGGGAAGGAAAGGTTTATTTAGCTTACAGTTGTTGGAGGTTTCAGTCCACAATCAGTTGGTTCCAAGGCAGGGTGGCATGGCACAGGAGCAACACTTCAAGGCAGCAGCCAAGCAATAGCATCCAGAGTAAAAGGGGGACAAGAGCAAGCTTCTTCTCCTCCCTTATATAGTACACAGGACACCCCCCCACCAGGGTGGGTGTAGCATTCACAAACATCCTTGCCTTCCTTTGCACGGGATGAGGATGTTTACCAAGTAAGACCCCTGGCTCCCCGCTGAGTCTCTCAGCTAAACTTCATACCTTCTCAAATTGTAACAATGAACAGGTAACTGTGCTCTACACCCCAGGATGTAGAGCTGCTGAGTTACTTGATTAAGCTGTTAGATTTCTCAAGTTGACACAATGTATAAACCATAGCACATTCCCAGCCCTTTTAAAATTTTTAAGTTCTAAATTTCTCACGCCGGGCTAAAAATTCCAGTCTTCCTCCCTCCACCTGCAAGAGTACAGGGAATACGGGTGTGAGATTATTTTGTCTATCAGACTCACAAAAACTAAAAAGAACGATGACAGTACCACACAGTAAGTAGTTCTATTTCATGAAATACAAAAACAAACAACAGTCTAGGGGTGCAGACCAGTGGCAGAGTGCCAGACCAGCTCTAGGCATGGGTTCAACCCCCAGCACGTTCCACACAAAAACATTGTGACCTTTTTGCCAAGACTTTACACATCAAAACCCTATCCTTTAAGAACACACCCACAACTACACAATGTTATATACCGAAGTATTCTTTATTAGCAATATTTCTAACAATTTCTAAAATAGAAATCTAAAAGTTCTCTCATCAGCAAACTAAAATATAGTACACATCCACTACATGGATGAACTAGAAGTTAGAAGAATTTACAACTTTTGCTTTCAATGTTCTCTCACTGAGAAAGCCACAGGTCAGAATAGGACAAAGGTGATGGTAGGAGAGGAGTATGAAAACATTAACTTAGCTCAACTGAAAACCTCTTTAATTGACAGGGCTGTTTCTCTCATGTGTCAGAAAGCAGCTCCCTAAAGAGGAAGGCATCCTGGGGCTTTCTAATTTATTCTTAAGTGTTCTGGGAAGATGCCTAAGGAAGTACTGTAACTTTTATTATCCCAAGAGCTTTCCCCATTTCATCTTTAAGCAACCTGAAGCTGGGAGGATCTGCAAGATGTCACTACACAAGGTGGCTGCCCAGTAAGTGGTCGAGGCAGAAGGCAAGTCAAACCTCTCTTGATACCAGGACCTGTTAGGAGCCTACTCACACTTAAGGGTGGCCCTGGGCTATGCTGGGACCAACTCCACTCCACCATGTTGTCTGGCTTTGGGTGCTCAGCCCACAGGTCACATGGGCCTTGTTAGAACTGATCTCCCTGTGAGCCCAGCCCTAATGGAAGCTGAGCCTACAAGAGTAGTCAGAGTCACCAGTCAGGACAAATGGAAGTGACAGGTGCTAACCTCATAACCTGAGCCTGCCTAGCACAAAGCCTGGTGCCACCTTGGTGCTTGCCAAGCAAAGTTGAAGCTCCACAGACTCCGATGCCAGAGTGCATGTCCCTGAATCCAGGCTCACATTGCCATGGGCACCACAAGGTGCCATGTAGCCCTGTCTTTAGAGTCCAGGCCTCCTCTCCATGTGCCTCCTTTCCATGTGCTCTCCAAGCCCACTGCACCCAAGGCCATGTTCCTGATCCTCAGCTGTGCTGCCTGAGGTCTCTGCGGGTAAGGATTACACCCATGCCTGGGTCTAACTCCATCGCTCCTCAAAGCTCCAGACTCAGCCTCTGGGAGGAGACCACAGTGATCCATAATTGGGGAGGTCAATTGTAGATGTGTATGATTTAACTAAGTAGACCTTGTAATTCATATTCATTGGACATCCATCCATTTTAATTGTAGAGTCAGGAATATGTTTCTAAAAGAAGTAAAATCATAGTAAAAAGAATTACCTTGCAAACTGTGAAATGAACAAAAATCTTAATTAAACAGAGTAGAATGTCAAGGTAGCCTAGAAATGGTAGCAGATACCAAGGGAACCATGGTGGATCATACTTTTTCAGCCACGATTTGAGTACATCCTTTGGCTCTACCTTCTCAACACAGAATCAGCCAGACGTTCTTCCACAATAGTTGTTCTTCTTTGATTCATGGGAATTTGTGAATGGTGGAAATCACCTGAATGGTCAGCAAGAGTTTCAACCTGTAAGTACTCAAGGAACCCATCTCAGTCATTTTTCTTCACAAAGTAGAGTATAACCCATCTTTACTAGGTTTCCTGTAAAAGCAGCGTAACAAGCAGTTATGCATTTAGTCATGTTGTCCTTCTATCCCCACCAACACTTTAAAGCAAAGTTCTTTGTATTTCAAATTGGCATGTTCCATTTTGAAATGCCATAAATATATAGCCGGGCATGGTGGCACAGGGCTTTAATCCCAGCAATCAGCAGGCTGAGGTAGGAGGAGCGTAGTGAGTGCAAGGCCAGTCTGAGCTACATAGTATGATGCTGCCACCAAAAAACTAGGGCTGGGAGTTTGGCCCAGTGGCTTCTGCACCTGACTGGCAGGTGTCAGATTGTGAGTTCGATCCCATAAACAACAGATTCTTTAAAAGTGTATTAAAAAACACAGAGTGGCATAAGGTTAAAGTTCTGGGTCCTCTCCCATTGTTTTGAAATAGCAAGGCAGCATTCTAAGATTGGGGTGACGATTGCAGCTCAGTGGAGGAGCACTTGTTCAGTATGCACAAGGTTTTTCTGGGTTTGCTACCTAGCACTGGAAGAACATATTATGGTAAATATATTGGGTAGATGATATCGTGTGGAACTGCAGTGTCAAAGCATAGCTGACTATTTCAATGGCCAAAACTTTCTAAAGCGATTGTGCCATTTTCCCTTCTTTCGATACCAAAACTCGGACTCAGAGTTCCACTTGCCAAGATTTGATGGCATTGTGGGCATTGTGTCTTTTCCCCTCTCTATGCTGTGCCCTTTCAGGTTCTTTGTGTGCTTTTTTCCGAGGAGCAGTCTCTTTTTAGTTTTTCTAGAACTTCGTTTATTTTTTCCATGTTTTTTTCTGACGGTTACTTCCTGCAGGCTCCAACCTAAAACATCTTTGGTTTACCTGAAGGTGCAAGGGGTTGGGCGCGCATCCCAGATGGGCACACACAGGAGGGGCGGGGCCTCGAGCGGTTGCTGGGGGCGGGGCTCTGAACGGTTCCCGGGGGCAGGGCCTGGCAGCGCGGTCTCTCCATACCCGAGACCTCCTGCAGGGGTCGCTAGCCTCCATGCTGCTGAAGGATGAGGGAAGGAACCAGGGCCAAGCGAGGGAAGGAGCGGGAAAGGAGGAGCCCAAAGAAGAGGCCTTCATCTGAGCACCTGATCAGACCTGGCCTGGCCCTGTGAAGGGACCCCGGGTGGGGTGGACCCGGTGAGCAGCGGGTAAAGCCGGGCAGCAGGAGGGGGGCGTCGCGTGACTTTCTCCCCCAACAGGCTGTGCACGCGCAGGGACGGTGGCCTTGCAGGTCCATGAGGGAAGGGACGGCAGGGGCGGAGCATAGACCTGAAGGAAGGGACCAGATTCTGTCCTGGTCACCTGGCTGTGCGCTCAGGCACTTGCACATGAATTGGCCTAGTTCCTTGTACAAGGATTGGAAGAAATTCTCCCTTGAGTCTGTTACTGTATAATAGACGTTATTAGTTATGATTCATTAAATTTATCACGTGTTTTTTGCTATCTTGATTCATTATTCCCTCATCCACAGGATATTTTCTTCTTGTGATTTCTAAAATATTTATAGCGTTTCGTTTTTCAGTGAGGTTTTCAGTCAGCTCAGAAGTGGTTTCCAATAAGGATGCTCAGGATCACCCCAGGACCACTGACTGAATAATTATTCCTCTCTCCCATGCCATTCTTCCATCTCCAGTATCTGCTTAAAATCAAGTTCCTGTACATAGGTGGGGTTTTTGTTTGTTTGTTTTCTGGAGTTTACCATGTAAGGGTACAATTATACAAATAGTAAAGTCACAGTTTTAAAATAGCAAATTTATAGATACATTACAGCAAGTTAAAAATCAAATAGTGGCCTCTGCCTATGCTCCTGGCTGCTTGTCTTGTAAGCACCTGCTCAATTCAGTCAGTCTTGACTGCTTGAGTCCGCCTGCTTCTGATAATAAGCTGGGCCAGTTGTACTGTTCAGTTTGTATTTTACTTACTTAAAAGAGTATGTATTGTAGCAGGGCATGGTGGCACACGCCTTTAATCCCAGCGCTCAGGAGGCTGAGGTAGGAGGAGCGTTGTGAGTTCGACGCCGGCTTGGGCCACAACGCTAGCGCAAGACCGGCCTGAGCTACATAGTGTGACCCTGCATGAAAAACTAGGGCCGGGAGTTTGGCTCAGTGGCTTAAGTGACTGCCCTGGCAGGTGCAGATTGTGAGTTCGATCTCTGGTGCTGAAAAAAAAAAAAAAAGAGTATGTATTGTTTCCAGCTTACTTCACTGTCTTTCTATGGAACTAAGTGGGTCGATCAAGGACACCCTTACTCTGCTTGTTCTGCTCGAGCCCCGTCCCCAAGATGTTCCTACAGTATGGCAAATAATTCCTTTTAAGTAGATCTATTTAGAACTACTTTGTCTGACAATATGTGACTTCATCCAAGTCATGTAACTAATCATGTAATAAGCTGCCATCAGCCTCCTACTTTCTGCTTGCAAACTGTATTTAAAGTAAATGCAAAGCTGACTTGTGGCCTGGTGATTTGAATTTGGTCCCATCAGCCCATTAGCCTGATAAACAAGCTGCCTTCTAGATTCCTTGGTGCAAAGAATCTTCCATTCAGTTTGATATTGGTTTTCCTGCAAGAGTGTAAGTTGCACTATTCTCACTACAGTAGTATCAACAATTTTCATCACTTTTGTTTTTTATGTCATGAAATCTGGAAGGAGATAGCCTTTGCAGGCAAGGTATGGGTCATTCTTAGGTATTTCAATCTGCCTGCCATCTGGCTTTGGGGCAGGGAAGCAGAGGTGTGGCCTGGGCAATCAGGGTGTGGCAGAGCTAAGCTCCTCACTGGGAAGTCTGGGTGCATTTGTTCCAGCGGGCCCCACTGCACAGGAGGGTGAGTGGCTGAGGGATTGCGAGGGGACTCCCAGGGAAGTGGTGCAGGGAGGGACCACCATGGGCCAAGGCCAGCTCAGGCAGTTGTGGGGAGGCACAGAGGGACCCATGTAGAAAAGAGCGACCCTTTTCCACCGTGTGGACCCTTGGAGGGCAGCAGGTCCTGGTCCACAGGCAGGCACAGAGATGGAAGGGAGGCCATTGCGAGTCCACCTTCAATCTGTAGAAAACAAGGGGACCCCATGGTTCTGGTCTTGGTTGTTACCTGGTGGTGTCCATGTATACACACAGACAGACACATGCTGCTTTTAGTTGAACATTTAGTTTTTGTCTCAGTTTCTGACATTTGTGTATTTTGTTTATGCAGAGAATTGTTCTGAAATCTGGCTGTGGGATACAAGTTGCTCTACATTCCAACAGACTTTCTGGTTGGTCAGTTGCCATTGAACCAAAGAACAAGGGGGAGGTGTCTTTCAAGAGGTAAGTGGGTGTAACTGGAAGAAGTTTTTTGAGGTGCTTTCCCATACTACTGGAAGTTCTTTGAGCCCTGGAAAATTTATTCTCTTTGATCAGCTCTTGAGACAGGATTAGTATCACTCTCCATTGTCTCTGATCAAACATGGGTGCTAACTTCTCCTC